>PVJN01027048.1:0-28446 GCA_004026805.1 Lasiurus borealis
GTTGCAATTTGGCACATAGTGCCTCAGCTTAGGGGAAAATTATCCCCTCTTGGCAGCTGTTGGTCTGTTTTGGTTTCCCTTTTGTTTTTAAGTGGTTTGGGGCCAACACACGGTTATTGGAAAGATGCTCTTTAAATGTACCCCTCCGACAGAAAAAAAATGTTAGCACTTTAAGGCATTCATTTGTATTTCCACCTCCTGAAAGCCATGACTTTGACTCCACAGACAATCCTGTCCTGGTCCCAATTACTTTTGGCATTTTCAAGAAACAAAGACCTCGGGCAAAGCCTTCCTTCCATTCAAAGGCAGTTAGTCAGCAGAAAGGCTCTAAGCGTGTGTGAGGTTTGTATTCCCGGAGCCAACTCAAAGGACAGGCTGTTGACTGTTGTCTCAGAACTAATTTCCTCCCTTAAAGACAGAATCAGTGTGATAGCAGCGGAGAGCTCAGCGTTGTTAATTGCCTCAAGGTGCTTATTTGCTGGAAGGGATAAACTCTGGAGGCTCTAACAGGGAAAAGAGGGAAACTTGGCCCAGCCTTTCAAATGAACCCAATCATTTTCTCCTCTCATCACTTTCGCATCTGTGATTTTCCCCCTCCTCCACAAGAAGGGGACAGGCTCTGCTCTGCCATGGAGGAGAGATGATTACTAGTGCTGGAGTCAGATGTTCCCAGGCTGTTACCGGAGCCCTGGTTGCCCTTGTCTTTGCACTTAGGAGAAGCCAGGCAGCTGGCGGTGCCCTCTGCATCCCCAGTGCAAAGCCAGCTGGCTGGTGGGGGTGCGCGTGAGCGGAAAAACACTCAGAGATTGAAAGTGCATGTGGGAGTAATAAGAGCGCGGTGTTTAAGTCTTGAGAGGAAGAACAGGACAGGCATGGCTAGCAGCCTGGCTCTCAAGAGTTAAGTAGGTGCCTGCTGGGGAGCCTGTGGGACTCTAGGCCCAGAGGAAGGGCGTCCTGGAGTCCAACTTGCTGGGAGTGAAGGAGAGACTAATTTTACTCCCTCACATTCATCAACTCGGGATATGTATATGCCTTCAGATTCTTGAGACTCAACGTTTATCTTTTTTAAGTATCCCTAGGAAAGGGAACCACATCCATTTCACAAGTAAGAAAACAGTAATAGGAAAGCCAGCTGATATGTTATCTGAGCCAACAATGAAATTTGGTCTCCTAGGCCCCCATTTGGGACTCCTGCCCTCCTGGCCTGGGGGATGGGGTGCAGACCAAAATGCTCTATAAATCTTCTGTGAGTTCTAACAGAATTGAAAAGAAGACATCTGAAGTCCTTTCACTTCCAGTACAGCACTGGGAGCCTGACAAAGGCTTTGCCTTGGGACTCACACATGCAAGAGCCCACTCTGTGTTCCTATGGTCGGGTGCCTAAAACAGGAAGAAGTCTGCAGGCCAAGAGTGCATGCACACCCTGCCTCCTTCAAGGCCATAAGCCCAGTATCTCCTGCCCAAACCCCCTCCAACTGCTCTAGACCCGGATGATAGGAAAATATTGTATCTATCAATTTTAAGTTTGATGTAATTTTTAACTATTACTCTTGTATATATATTTTTATAGATCTACTAGATGAAAATTGGTGCACTGGCGGGGGGAAAGGGGGGCTTGGGGGAGATCCCTCAGCCCAGCCTGTGTACTCTCACAGTCCAGGACCCCTCGGGGGATTTCCACCTGCAGGCTTAGGCCTACTCCCCAGGGGATCAAGCCTAACCTGGCAGTCAGGCATTTCTTTGGCAGCCCAGGAGCCCTCAGTTTATGTCCAAATGATGACTTAGGAGGAGTGGAGCAGGCCTAAGCTGCAGTTGGACATCCTTAGCGCTGCCAAGGAGATAGAAGAGGCTCTCGCCACCACAGCTGCCATCAGCCTGGCTTGTGGCTGAGCGGAACTTCCTCTGTGGGAACAGCGCACTGACCACCAGGGAGCAGCTCCTGCATTGAGCATCTGCCCCCTGGTTGTCAGTGTGCATCATAACAACTGGTTGTTCCACCATTAGGGTCAATTTGCATATTACCCTTTTTATTATATAGGAGGGTGGAATGTAGATATCCATTTGGATGCTTGCTCTTGGGGTGTGCCTGCTGAAAAGCCAAACCAAGGATTTGCCGAGTTTTCATGAGTATACCTATTCAACTCAAATTTCATTTTGCTCTTATTTTTCTTCCATAGAAAGTATAAGCATAATTAGTAATTACTTTAGTAATTGTCCAGAAGCCTACCTGCCATGTTCTTTTGCTTTTACTTTTTATTTATTTTGTTTCTAGTTCCTCTTTGTTTTAAATTCTCACCTAAGGCTATGTTTCCACTGATTCTAGAGAGAGAGGGGTGAAGAGAGGGAGAAAGAGAGAAACATCAATCAGTTGCTTCCTGTGTGCACTCCATCAGGTATAGAACCTGCCAACCTTTTTTATGGTGTATAGGATGACAATCCAACCAAGTGAGCCACATGGCCAGAACTAGTTCCTCTTGTTCTCTTTCTGTCCCTAGTTTACTCAAATTTCAATTTATCCCTCCTTCTGGTTTATTGAAAGTTTAGATTCCTTCAATTTTTTAATGTTTTTTTTTTATTCACATAGGTCATAAAATGTATGTTGGTCTATTATTTTATCAAAATTAAAAATTAACCATAAGCACACATACTAACATGGCACCTTTAAAAGGTTTTTGCTTCTTCACTCTTTTCCCTCTATGGCCCCTTTCCAAATTCAGATTTTGCTAAGCAACTTTAGTTTCAGGCTACTATTGAATTTTTAATTACTATATTTTGTCCCTTCCAATCCAAAAATCCTTACTTAAAACTTAAACATCCCATCTGGAAGACAAAAAACTAATTTGCTAGATTCCAAATTCCACTTGGATTAAGTATTAAGTATATCATGAACCCCATTTATAACTACCTGACAAAGTTCTTAAAACATTTTGTCAAGTAAAACTATAGACACCTGAGAAAAGGTGAGAGCTAGGATGGTGAGCCATAAGGAGGGAACAGAGAACAGAGGTCAAGAACACACTAGAGAGCAAAGTAGGTGGGAGTCAGGGCACACACAGAAGCCAAATACAGCAATGGAAAGGTGTCTGTCTAGAGCCAGGGGTCAAGGCCAGACAGCAAGAAGGACAGCAGGCATGGCCCTGTGAGTCCTCACACTCTTATAGGGAGACCAAGAGGGAAGCACACAGCAGAGGATACAAACTCCTCATATTTCTACAGCACTCGGCAGGTTACAAAGCACCTTCTCATACAGTATAGCATTGAGTCCTCATGAATGCCAAGTTGCTAACTAACCCCATTTACAGATGAAGATACTGAAGCTGGAGGAGTTTCCTCACCTGGTTCAGTGTAAACATGAAAGATAGAAGTATGATTCTTGAGCCCAGATCTTTCACATCTCTGATCTTGACCCAAACACGCACTGTTCTGTTACATTACAAGGCTTTAAACTCAGTATATGTGGGAAATGATGACAGTTCTCAGCTCACACAGCAATGTTCAGACAATCTGTATTCCCCTTTGTTTCCCTCTGGGGTTTGGGTTGGAAAGGCGAGAAGAACCTTCATATTGTTTCTGGTTGTCATTTCTCGGACAGCCATTTATGGCAGTCCCATGAGCATGACCCGTGGCAGTGCCCCAGACACATCATGCCAGTGTACAATTTATGATGATCCGAACTACTGCCATCCAATCTGCTAACCTGTGCAGGGCACAGACAGCAGGAAATATGTCTTTCTGTAAATACTATACAGGGAGGCTTATTTGTTGTGGCAGCAAGGAACAGAAAAGGACATTGCTCTCAGGGACCCAAAGGAGAGGAAGAAAATGATGCATGATGTAAAGTAGATTATTAATCATGCTTGACACCTCTGGATAATCAACCGGAGTTATCCTTGGGAACAATTGCTTTTCAAGGATGGAATGGAGGATAATAAATGGGGAGGGGCTTATTAAATGAGACAGAACAACCTGATAAGATACTGAACTACCGTAGCTCAGCATCCTTACTGGAAAGCTAGTTGGCAATTAGGTTCAAGAGATTTGAGGGTTGTCAAAATGATCGCTGAATATTTTATTTTCCATTCATTTCACTTGCACCTGAGTCATCCCAGTAGGAGCTCAAAGCCTGCATTCAGAAGGCCTACTGTAGGTCAAAGCTGTTGTCCTTAAGATTCACAACATCTCGAAGCATTTCCCTTAGAGAAGGCTGGCATCATCTGCAAGTCTCCAGGCCAGCTCAGGCAGAGGTGGATCTTATTTCTGCCTGGGTAGAGAAAACTGCACTGTGGGATGCCTGATAAAACATGAAATATAAGCCCCCAGATGGGAACTTGGTACAACACCAAGTATGCAAAGAGACATTCTCTTCAATGCTGAGGAGTAACTCAAAATTCACTTCAAAGAAGGGAAAACACCAATCCCCTCTCCATTAGAGCACACAGGAGTAAAGGAAAGGAGAAGCTGTGGAAGTCACTGAGAAAGCATCAAGTATTAAATCTAGTTCTTTCACAGCAAATTTCTAGTACCAGGCAAATGATAAGTTGAATGACACGTGATATTCATAAATGTGTGACCATGAACCCTAAGCAGTGAAACTGCAGCCAGTTTCAATTGCTCGGAATTAATGCCAACCTCTACCCATATTCACACAACAGAACACACTTTCATAATTCAACCTTTTTGAACATGAAAGGATTAAAATATAAAGTTGAGCCATATCTTTTATTGAATTCATTTCCTTTGCTGCAATTCAGTTCTCAGATTTTTATTTTTAATAAAAATAGTCTACAACTCTCCAGAAAGACCTTTCATCATTTTAAGTTTCACAACTCTGCATTTTATTTCAGGAAACAATGATTGATCACCTGTTTGGTGCCAGTAGGAAATGCAAAGATGAGTAAGTTAAGAAAGCTCTCTTGAAGAGCTCAGGAAAAGGGGCAGCTGCATAAATGGCTCACAATAATATTATTTAATAAGGCTGACAAAGATGTATGCAAAATAGCACATGACACAGATGAAGTTGAGTGACTATCCCAGTCATATCATTGATACGTGGTTGAGGAAGGAATTAAATACATGATTTCTGATTCAAATCTAGAATGTTTTCTACTGCACCAAGACTACTTTCTTATATCAACTACCCTCTTAGCTCTTCATCAAGTTTGCTTTCAATTATTTAAAAATCACCCTAATATGCAAATCAACCAAACAGCAAAATGACCAGTCACTATGACATGCACTGACCACCAGGGGGCAGATGTTCAATGCAGGTGGTCAATGTGCTTCCACAAGAGGAGCCCTGCTCAGCCAGAAGCCAGGCTCACAGCTGATGAGCAGAGCAGGTGGTGGTTGGAGCCTCTCCCACCTCTGCGGCAGCACTAAGAACTCTGAGGAAGTGGGCCTAAGCCAGTAGTAGGAGATCCCCCAAGGGATCCCAGAGTGTGAGACGGCTCAGGCCAGGCTGAGGGATACCTCACAGTGCATGAATAAAATGCACTGGGCCTCTAGTGATTTATAAAACTGTTCATCTACTCCCTTTTGCTCCTGTCCCTCAGATTCCTTTCTCCACTTAAGACCATGTATTAATTTCATTTTGTAGTCTTCACCACTAAGTCCCAGGGGCCACTCTTGTCCATTAGGTTGTAACAAGATTCACCAGCCTTACCCAACTAGGAAATCCTTTCCTTCTGCTCACTAACTGGCTCTCTTCTAGACACTGCAGTCTGTTCCGACTCTACCAGACATGACCCTTGTTAAACAGGAATAACACAACTCCCACAGCCACAGGAACAGAGTATTCTTTAGGGCAATCATCATAAAGGAGGTTATACATTTATTCTAATGATGCTGTGATTGCTCATAGTCATATCATATTAGGAACTTTTCTTTTGGAATTACATGTGGCATTTGCAGTTCCTTTGGCTTTGAATAGCTTTAATGGTGGCAAAAGCATCATCCTTTTGATGTTGGCCTTGAATTTTGGAAACAGTCAAAAGGTCCATCCAGTGAAGACAATTCCATTTGTATTCAAAACAAGTTCTTACTTAATCTATTGACACTTTCTACAGTAGTTCATAAATGAACTCAGTGAGTAATTCAAGTATATTTTAAGCAATGTCACTATGATTGGGATAACATTATAACTTCCTCTAGTCACAACTTTAAGAAAGTACAAAAGTTTAGGTATTAATATTTATTAGTCAGTGGAAATAGTTATTCTAAGTTATTTTCTTATTTGTTTGTATTAACTAAAAATATGTACTAGTTCTCAGAATATTTTTAAGTAGTGCCTATTTAGACATATAAAATCTATAATATTTGTCAAAAATATATATTATTATCTTAGAGAAGAGCTTTCTAGACAATGCTTTTGCCATCCCCTAGAAGTCTGAGTGACCTCACTGAGCCAAAAAGAATAAAAATTTGGGAGTTGCTTATGAGAAAAAGTCCCAGGTCCCCATTTCACTCTGCCCACCCCAAAGCTGCCAACACAAGATGCTCTGCTTTCTATTTTTCACATTAGCATTCTGGTTATATTTTGTTTGAAGATATAGTTTGCTGCTAAATCAATTTTGAAAGGCACTACTTTGAGTACAAATACTGCTTTTCCACCGCCCACATATCTCTAGTATTCACACATTTTCCTTACTTATTTCATTTTATTTTACTTTGCTAAGTTACTTTCCTGGGGCTAAGGCTGATTTAAAAGTGATGGGTTTCAACCGATTAAATATGTAAAGATTCAAATGCAGAAATGTCTGTTCGGATGCTGAGGAGTGACAGAAATCGGTTTAGCATCTCAGTGAAGATTAGGAAGTTCAATAAAAGGCATTTGGGCTAGATGGAAAAAGTGTAGGAAAACAGTTTATTGATTCAGAGATATGATTCGGTCCCAAACACCAACTAGACTAGCAATGAAGTCCTAAACCTTCTGGATACCACTGCACACCTATTAGAATGGCCAAAATACAAATACTGACAACATCAAATAATAACAACGATGTAGAGCAACAGGAACTTGCATTCACTGATGGTGAGAATGCAAAATGGTACGGCCACTTTGGAAGACAATTTGGTGGCTTGTTTGTGTGTGTTTTTGTTGTTGTTTTTTTATAGAGCTAAACTTTTTCTTACCATACAACACAGCGATCATACTCCTTGGTACTTTTCCAAAGGAGCTAAAAACTTACGTCCACATAAAAACCTGCACACAGATGTTTATAGCAGCTTTATTCATAGTTGCCAAAACTTGGCAACCAACCAAGATGTCCTTCCATAGGTGCGTGGACTAATAAACTGCGATGCAGCCAGACAATGAAGCATTATTCACTTCTAAAATGAAATGAGCTATCAAGCCAGGAAAACATGGAAAAAACTTAAATGTATATTATACTACAAAAAAAAAAGATAAATCTTTATTATACTAAGTAAAAAAAGGCAAACTGAAAAGGCTAAATACTGCATGATCTCAACTACATGGCATTCTGGAAAAGACAAAGCTATAGAGACAATAAAAAGATCTGTGGTTGCCAAGAGTTGGAGGAGTGAGGGAACAATAAATTGGTAAAGCACAGAGGATTGTCAGGACAGTGAAATTCCTGTTTGATGGATTTGTGTGATTATTCATTTATACAAGCACATAGAATCTACACACCAAGAGCAAACCTAATGTATACTATGAACTGTGAGTGATTATTATGGGTCAATGGAAGTCCATCTATTGCACTGGTCGGCAAACTGCGGCTCGCAAGCCATATGCGGCTCTTTGGCCCCTTGAGCATGGCTCTTCCACAAAATACCATGGCCTGGGTGAGACTATTTTGAATAATTTGGCTCTCAAAAGAAATTTCAATCATTGTACTGTTGATATTTGGCTCTGTTGATTAATGAGTTTGCGGATCACTGATCTATTGTAACAAATGTACCATCTTATGGGAAATGCTGGTAACGAGGAGGTTCTGCTGTGTAAGAACAGGTCACATATGGGGAAATCTCTATACTTCACCTCAAATTTGCCGTGAGCCTAAAACTGCTGTAAAAATTAAAGTTTTAATAACAACAAAATATGAGTATCTCCATCTCTGGAGGAATATTAAATATATAATAAAATTCAACACCTCTTTTCGGGATGGAGAGTGAGCAAAAAGGAACACTTAGAACATTAGAAAAAGAAGAAAACATCCTTACTCTGTTAAAATAAATCTCCGTAAACCTATAGCCAATGTAATGGTCAAACATCAGAATCTTTTCTTTTAAAAACAGATTCCTATTTAGCATCAGATGGAAAATACTAGCCAAGTCAGTGAGTTAACAAAAAGAAATAAGCAAATGACAGAAAAGAAACAAAGCTGTCACCATTCACTCATCAAGCACGTAAATATACTGTTCAGATCCTAGAGCTCCTTTCTGAAGCAAATATTAAAAACTGCCCTCTTCTGTTTAATCTCAGTGGTGGGTACACAAGAGTCCATTATATGATTTTCTTTTTTCTGTGTTTGTTTGGATAAATTTATAATTTAAATTTGGTACAGCCACTTTGGGAGACAGTTGGGTGGTTTGTAAAAACTTTTTTAAAATTTTTAACTTTAAGAAAAATATTTGCATCTTGCTAAAGTGGAAAAAAAAACACAAAAAATACTCTGAGTCATACTAGTATCTTCACCATATCTAATGCAACTAAAGGTGAAAAATCATTTCAATCATTAATTTCTTAACTAGATATTTATTAACTAGAGTCCCAGTGCAGGAAATTTGTGAATGGCGGGGGGAAGAGTGCGGGGATGTGCCTCAGCCCAGTCTGCACCCTCTCTAATCTGGGACCCCTTGAGGGATGTCTGACTGCCCAGGCCTAAAAGGGAAGTCAGACATCTCTCTTACAATCCAGGACTGCTGGCTTCCAACTGCTCGCCTGCCTGTCTGCCAGCCTGATCACCCCCTAACCACTCCCCTGCCAGCCTAATCGACACCTAACTGCTCCCCTGCTGGCCCAATGGCCCCTAACTGCTCTTCCCTGCCAACTTCGTTGCCCCCAACTGCCCTCCCCTGCTGACCTGGTGGCCCAATCACCCACAACTGTCCTCCCCTGCTGGTCATCTTGTGGTGGCCATCTTGTGTCCACAAGGGGGTAGTCATCATTGACCACATGGGGGTGGCCATCTTGTGTGTTGGAGTGATAGTCAATTTGCATATTACTTCTTCATTATATAGGATAGCAATAAACATCAATGAAAACATAGATTAAAATATTGCCTCCGAAAACATTTCCAGGAAAGATACTGATGCCACATTTTATCTTTGTCCCATGGCTTAAGATATACTAGTACAAGTTTAGAACAGAGCTGCTAAATTTGAACATGTGTACTCAGCTGGCTTCCAGACATGAAGAGCAAGACTCAATTTATTCATGGACACTAAAATACTCAAATAAGATTAAATACTTTATAAAGCATTTGGGCAATCAGAATTAAAATATAGAGAAAAGGATCATTTATAACTTGGTTATTTGTTTTTTCTGCTTAGCAGTCTATAGGTAAAGTCATATATACACATATGTAATATAGAAATATTTCACTATTAAAGACTTTGCAAATAGACCCTCCTCTCACTGATTTCTAGAGCTGTGGTTCTCAGCCAGAACAGGAGGGGCCCCTCCAGGATGTTGTGGAGACCTGTGGGAGGAGGTTGGGCCTTGCCAGGCCCCCACAGCCCACCCTGTCTCCACAGTCTCTAAAAGCAACATTACCCTGTGACAGAATCCTGAAGGAAAGGGAATATTAATCCCCTTTTTGAAGAAAGGTCAAACCTGCGCATTTGAAACATTATCTAAGTGATCAAATTATTACTGGGAGAAATGTGGCCTCTCTTGCTTTGAACCAGAGATGACTCGAGCAGGGTAGACATATGAGTGGGTGATTCTGTAACCACGTTTTACACAACTTGGTCTGCTGCCAGTGTTTGTAGCAGTCAGATTTAATTTTAGTGACAATATGAAATGTAGTGAGCTGCACATAAAACATTAATGTAGCACATAATTGGGCAGTCCAAAATAGCCATGTGCATGTACACTGATAAATACTGACCTAGTGAAATTCTGTCATTTATAGACCCCCCAAAAAGTAAATTATAACATCTGTTCTAATTTCAACTTTCTTACACTTACTCTGATATTTCTCTACTGTTCATGCACATTAGAAGGCCCTAACTGGTCTATAAGAACAAGCCTTCTTCTTTAAGATAATAAAGTTTATCTTATAGGATTAGACAAATTAATATACTCTATAAGGAAGCAGTCAAAAAATATTTCCCTCTAGTCTTTTCATCTGCAGGTCAGCCAGCTTGGGGCCTTCTCTCATAACTTAATCTGTGTGGATAAACCTTTGGAGGAGATGGGAATAATGAAAATATCTTTGAGAACTACTAGGAAAAAATAATTGTATTCTCTTAAATGGTTGAAAAAGACAGAAGTCTAAAAAGTCTCATGATGGCAGAGATCTACTATGATGGTTTCTTAGAAGGTGGCCAAGAAGGCAATGGCTCCTGACCCATCAGAGTAAAAGGACTCCAGACACAGGCTCCCAGACTCTGCACAGGGACCTAGGCCGTCAGCATGAAACAGGAGCAGTGCACCCCAAAAACACAGGGCATCGTGCCATTAGGCCAGTGGGCACAGTGGCATCTTAATGCTAATCAGTGTGGACCTATAACTGTTCACAGGAGGGTTTACTGGTGTTTTGACACTAAGGCACTGAGGTATAACCACATCTCTGGATGGGAAGTGTTAACAACAACTGAGTCAGAGATTGAACTTCACCGTGGGCAAATGACAGCTCAGAGTCACATTTAAATGGATTTACATAAAATGATAAAATTATGTTTTATATATCTGAGTGTATGACCTAAAAGGAATTTCTTTTATTGAAAAGAAAAATTTTCAACGTTGTTATGGCACTGTAGAGGAGAGATAACACTGAGAGAGAACGTAGCTTAAACCACTTGCTTTAAGAACCACTGATTTAAAAGAGGGCATTGTTTTCCCTACAGTTTATTAGTGGCAGAGTGAGGGCTAGAACTCAGGTATCTTGACTCTAATTCCAGAGTTCTTTGCATCACAGCCATAATGCTTCATCTTTGGCAAAGATGAGTTATGAAAATAAATCCCTTTGTTTGCAAAAGGGTTACTTACTGCTCAAACAAAGTGCTCGAAGGATATCTATATTTGTCTGCCCCATGCTTTTGATGACAGGAGCAATTTCTCATTGCATTACATAACTAATGTGGGATTTGGAGACATCAGAAGATCTCATCGCAGAGATGTCATAGGAGGGAAAGGGTATCATTGAAACCTTTTCATTCTGTCGCCAGTTCATTTTCCCCTCCCAGCATCAAATGACCTCTTAGGAGTTGTGCTGTGCTCACGGGTCCAGACCACAGGAGCCAGACACCTTTGCCTTCTATTCTGGGATATGACACATAGACTCCCTCAGTGGCCTTGACCAGTCCCTTCACTTTCCTGCTTGTTCATCCTGAACTCCAAGATCATACTGGCCACAGAAGGGTGGCTGTGTGATGAGAGGCAGTAAAAGCACTGAAAGAGGATTCTGCACAGTCTCCCTTGGTCTTTTAGATAAATACATTCTTCCATGTTTAAATTAAAACTATCAGGAGATATTTATCCATTTCATTTTCTGGTTTGGGTTTATCAATTTATATGCAGGACAAGGATCAAAGACTGTGGAATTAAAAGACATTACATATGGGAACAACCATTCAGATGTATTCCAACTTTATGTCAGACCGTGTCTCTGATTCACACATCAATTCTGTGATCCATTTTATGGAAAGCGGTGCAGACTTATTTCTGTTGTTCCAGAGATTAGTGATAAGAGGAAGAATTTCAAGTTATGAGACAGCAGAATTTGCCTCAATGTAAAGAAGAGATGTCTGTTTATATCAACCTTTATGTTTCTCAAAACATGAGTCCCCTGAGTCTTACTTGGAAAACACTGCATAACATAGTATTTTTTTTATAAAATCACAATGCTCATGAAAATGGGGGTGGGGTGCTCTAAAGTTATATATAACAAGGAAACCTATATTAACTTGTTGAACCCAGATCTCTGTAAACTTCTTTTGAACAGAGAATACATGTTTTTTTTTCCTTGAGCATAAATTAACCATATCAATGAACTGGGCCTCTAAAAATACAATTCTGGATTAAAAAGGACTCTCAAAAAGAGAGGCATTTTTGTCATGCATGATTTTATGACCAATTGCCATATCCAGGGATTTCTGCATAATAATTCCCAAGTCTCAATGAATCTATTCTACTCTAAATCAGTAACATTATTTAGTACCTTTTGTATGTACTGTTGGACACAAAGAGGAGCATTTTTTGTATCTATTATCAGACACAAATGCCACAATTTGTATTAGAAAAGCCTGTTAGATTCCTTATCTTATTTCTTCTGTGTAAAAACCTGAAACGAAGGTATTACAAACCCCAATTTATAGCTAAAAGAAAAACTGAGTGTCAAAAACTTTAAATAAAATGACCAAGTGGCATAGCAAGAACTGGAACCAAGATCTGTGCATTTTCTAATGTGTAGTACCACTTCCCTAAAACATACATCTCAAATGAGGCTATAAAAGATATAGTTGGACCTGGTGACTAAAAGGTATGAAACAATATTTCTAAATATCTCCTGCCCCAGAGAATGATTCAGTAGATCTTGTATATTTTGATCAAATTTCTAAGAGATCTGCCGAAACCAGTTTGGCTCAGTGGATAGAGCGTCAGCCTGCGGACTGAAAGGTCCCGGGTTCGATTCCAGTCAAGGGCATGTATCCTGGTTGTGGGCACATCCTCAGTTGGGGGTGTGCAGGAGGCAGCTGATCAATGTCTCTCTCTCATCAATATTTCTAACTCTCTATTCTTCTTCCTTCCTCTCTGTAAAAAATCAATAAAATATGTGTGTGTGTTTTTTAAAGAAATTTCTAAGAGAGCTTGGGAAATTTAGGTTTCTAGGAAGATTCTACATAATGTTGATGTTCCCAGAAGACACTCTGAATAGCACTGACCATGCCCATCCTGACTGGTACATCCTCTATTCTAAATCTCTGTTCTCCAATCAGGTGCTATCCCTTCACCATTTCATTTGCTCCATTTTACGTAATACAGCCATTGCTATTCCTTTGTTTGCTTGTATATTGTCCATCTCTTCCATTATGACTTAAACTCCATGCAGATTAAAACTTTGTTTTTCTTTTACTGTATTTTGCATATATTTTATCCCCAAAATATTAAACAGAGCCTAGAGTCATGAAATTAATAAGGTACTCAATGAATCATTAGGAAGTGTGTTTTCAATGTCTTTTATGCATCTTAACTTTTGTTCAGTCCCTAATCACCCGTTACTTTTTAAAATATATTTGTATTGATTTCAGAGAGAAAGGGAGAAGTAGAGAGAGAGAGAAACATCAATGATGAGAGAGAGTCACTGAGCAGCTGCCTCCTGCACACCCTACACTGGGGATTGAGCCTGCAACACTGGTATGTATCCTGACAGGGAATCAAACTGTGACCTCCTGGTTCCTAGGTCGATGCTCAACCATTGAGCCAAGCCAGCCAGGCCCGACTACCTTTTTTTATAGTGAAATACTGAGAAAAATAAATACACTAATTTGTGTAGCTAAATGCAGTCTCAGCGCCCTTGATGAGTACAGAACATTTGAAGGGGTCAGCAGCCGAGGTAACTGAGTCCCTGTGCGTAAAAGGCCTTTCTCCTCTGCCCTGACTCTAGAGCTGTGAGGGCAGTGGAGCCACGGCAGCCAGGACTGCAGGACAAAGTTAGATTTTTCTTTCCATATTTTCCTTCCTCAGATCTCCATGGGGGAGGCTAGCCTTTGCGGACACAATGCCCAGAGTCAGCGTGAGAGTGCTCCTTGGTGAACCATGTCCCTGGCAGCCCAATCTGTATTTAAATTACATGAAAAATTCATGAGTCTCATAGAAGCAACTTCAGCCTATTATCATCACATCCTCTCTTGTCTGGAAAACAGATTCCTACTGCTAGGCGCTGGGTAAAATGGCAGAGGAGAGGCCAGTGTTAGGAAGAACAGCCAGCACACAGCCGGCCCATCAGTCACCACCACTTCTGGATGCACCTCATTCACAAGTGGGACTTTCGCTGACAGCTGGAGAAGGGGAGACAGCACAAAAGAACCCATAGCACACTCTGCATCTCCCCACCAATCTCTCAATTATTTTTTAGAATTAATAAGGAAAAATAATTTGTATCTACTATATACAAGAGCTATTTGGGAAAATTAAAATTGATTTAAGGATACTTAATGAAACTCAGGTTTACATACAATGATATGTTTGGGTTTTGCTTTAAAATATTATATTCCTCTTTAATTCCTCACCGCAATCCCCACACCCTATCCCCCTCCAAAAAAGAAACAAAGAAACCTCAGGGAGCAACAGAGATGGAAGAATGAGGGTTGGCCATGAACTGATAACTGTTGAAATACAGTGAATATATAGGGAGAGGGGTAAATATTTTAAAATTCTCTCTACACTTGTGTATGTTTGCACATTTTTGTAGTAGCACTTTTTTAGTGTTTTGTTTTGTTTAGTTTATAGTGAGAGTCTTGTCCAGTGCATCATAAAAGAAAAGTAAATCTCAGTGTAATCTGCTAGGTAGAAAAGCAAGCAGGTACTACATAAAAAAGGCAGCCTAATATGGTTCCTGGGATGGAAGCACAAGTATATATTTTAACATCTGTTACACTCTCTATAACAGCACAGGGTAATGGAGCAAAGTGTACTTGCAACAGTTGTCAGTGTAAAAAAGAAATCATTTGTAAACATTTATTGGCACTGTTGTTTTTTAATGCTTGATATTTTGGACTTACAGTAAAATAAAAGGTGTTTCCTGTGCTGAAAGTATTTAGCATACTCCTCTAATGAAACATTTTCTTTTTTTCCTTTCTGAAATAAGTTTGGTGGGGAAAGTTTGCACTTGAACTTTGAAAAGATGCATAGAAAGTATTTGGCCCTTGAATTATCACTTAAAACAGTTAATGTAAGTATTATCACAGAAATTCAACATCAACTGCAACTTTTGGTAGAACTAACTTAAATCTAGATGGTGATTTTATATTTAATTTAAAAAAATTTTTTTCAACTGAAAACAATCTAAGAAGAAGAGATATAGAGATGTTGGCATTTAACTTCATAATACTAACTGCTTGCCCACACTATGCCCCCAGATTGTCCAGTCTATGCCCATGGTGGAAGGAGAGAGTTGCCATAAATTTGTAAGCTGCCCTTCATAACTCCTTGGTACTGATGGAAGACAGCCAAAAGCAGGAAAAGGCTAGTCTTGGGAGCCAGAGACTTGGGTTAGAATTCCAACTCTCTCTCTTCCTAACTGCACGACCTTGAACAGCTTACTTTACCTCCCTAAATCTCATCTGCAGAACAAGGAATGATATTACCTCTTCATATCACTGAATCAAAGTATTGATCAGAGGAGAATCTATGGTTTGAGAGGAGAGGAGATAATACAGGAGAAACTCTGCAGGGCAGCCTGTCCTTGGGGTTGAGGGTAGGAGGAGGTTGCAGGAGAAAGGCAAATAAAGAAAAGAGGAAAACAGGATAGTATGCATTCTTTTACCTTCAGAGGGAGGGTAGGCAAGGCAAAAAAAAAAACACAGGGAAGACCCAGTCAAGTTCAAGTTTTTAGATTAATCTGTACTGAGCATACTCGAATGCTCAGATTCCCTGGCAAGCAAGATGCCTCTGATGTATAATAATTGTCTCCAAATGAGGCAGCACATAAAAATAAAATAAGCCATAATTATGGAAGGCACCAGAGTCTACTTAGCTCTAACTGGGAAAGAATCTGGGGAGAAGTTTGTAAATGTCATAAAGCTGAAGAAAATGACTTATCCATTGAAGGGTTAACTTGAACCTATGAATCTAGTACAGAGCTTTGCATGCCATTTGCTGTAACTACTTCTAATTACAGGGTTTAGACAGTGTTGGGTAATCAATTTATATTCTAGTGTCAACTCTGTGCCACTGTCATTACTTAAAAGGAAATGCCGAAATTAAGCAACCCAGAGCCAGGAGAGAGGATCTTTCTCTCCTGGTGCCCTCTGAAGGATTCAGTACAACCCAGGGCTGAGTGAAAACAAAGACAGAATAGGGAGCCAGTTGTTGCTATTCTGTAAAGTTGCCATAAAAAATAAACTAAATTAAGTAACACATATGACCCCTGGCCAGTGTGGCTCAGTATACTGAAATGTCATGGGTTCAGTTCCTGGTCAGAACACATAACTAGGTTGCAGGTTCCATCCTCTGTTGGGGCACATACAAGAGCAACCAATAAATGTTTCTGTCTCTCACCTTCCCTTCCTCACTCCCTCCCCCTCAAAAAAAATCAATAAACATATCCTCGGATGAGGATTAAAAAAAAAAAAAGATAACACATATGAGGTACTGGAGTAGGGCACATAATTGATGGCTCATACGATTATCACCATCATTAGTGTCATTGTCATCACTGATATTACTGCTATGCTCTCAATCCATAGAGACTTCTCCCTGCTTAGACACGCTATTTTAGCTTTTGACTTTAATGCCAACCTCAGCACCTCCTCACAGCTGCAAACGTAACCCGCATGAACCCTAAGCATTCAGAAACAATGAAGAATTACCAAAAACACCACAAATGAAAGACCTTACATCACATTACTGAGAGTGAAATCCACAAAATTCCACTCAGACATACGTTTTCCCCTGCCAGAGTTCTCCTGGCCAGTGAGCTGTCTCCTCCTCTGTCCTTCCCTGAGCCTGCTCCAGTTCACTGGTTGTCTTTCCACTCCCCAGTCCCCTTGCTATTTTTTTGACCTTCCATTCTCTTAGAAGCCTCCACTACTTCTTCCCTTTTCTGGTCAGAGCAAATCCTTACCTGCCCAAGCTTCTGACTCTCATTTAAAACCATCTAGCAGCCAAGAAAGGGTCTTGACCTACAGAAACTGTCTTCAAATACAATAATTTAAGCAGTTTGCTTAGTTGCATCATCATCATCATCAAATTTAGTTCCATAATCACTCAACCTCCTAGTGATTCTTTCATTGTCTCATTTGCCTTCTTCTTGAAACTATTACTAGCAAAACTTTGCTCTGCAATTCTATTCCAAGCATTGCTCTAGACCCATATGGTATTCTCACGCTGTCTGCATCTGTCTTCAAATACTGATCCTGCAATCAACTTCCCCTTGGTCCAGGAAGCCAATTATTTAATCAGGAAATCCAGTCTGTGTTTAGTTGTTATCGGAAGAGCAAAACAAGGTAAGAAATTTTGGTGAAGAAATAATTACTAGGCTATATTATTCACTAATCTATGATAACTTGGTGTTTATTGAGATTCATCAAACCACAATATTCTTTCTCACAGAGTTTCTGTGTCTTCTTCCCTCTCCCACTAGAGAAGATTTAACTCTAAACATAAGAGGAAGAAAAGGAAAGATGAGAACAGACATAAGCTAGTCAAAAAAACTTGGATTTATGGATTTCAACCTTGAAAATATGTTGTTGTTTTTTTAAATAAGCATGTGAAGTAAAGCTCCCACCAGGCAGCTATACTGTATACTTCAAGCACTTGGCAGGTAATCCGAGCACACTGATTTGGATAGCAAGGGATCACCTTTGCTCTTGCCAAGTAGGTTAGTAGGTTAGAGCATCACCCTGATACACCAAGGTTGTGGGTTCTATCTCTGGTCAGGGCACATATAAGAAGCAACTAATAAGTGCATAAATAAGTGGGACAATAAATCAATGATTCTCTCTCTCTCTCTTCCTCTCTCTCTCTCTTCCTCTCACATTCTCCTTTCCTCTCTCTCTAAAATTATTAAATATATTTTTTTAAAAGGGATCATCTTTGAAAAAAATCAAACCCTGGTTGACACAGACCAGTGGGTGAAAAATAAACACACTAACTTTGCAACTGTAATACTGTAACATGTTTCCTATTTAATGGACATCTTAGAGTAAAAATAACAAGAGAAGACCTAACAAGAAATAATGGTTCCCAATCAGGGTGCAAGCATGATCTCATGAAAAGCAAAGGCAATGAGAGCAAGGGACTTGGCCTAAAACAGTGACCCCCTTCATGGCTGTAAAATTTCAGGCAAACCAAGTACAAGAGAATGGAAATACAAATCAATGGAAGGCCTTTGCTATCTTTCAAGCCAATTATTTTCAAACAACTCATTTTATTTTTAGAAATAAGAGTAGATTATTATCTCCAAAGTATTTATTTTTTATTTCTTATTTGATTCTAGGCGAAAAATGAGTCATATATCTGTTTCTGAAAGCTTATCTATATATATAAAAGTCTAAGTGACCTTTAAGACTGAATGACTGGAACAACCAATCAACCAGTCGCTTTGACACACATTGACCACCAGGGGGCAGACGCCCAATGCTGGGAGCTGCCTCCTGGTGTCAGTGTGCTCCCACAGTAGGAGCCCCGCTCAGTCAGAAGCCAAGCTCATGGTTACCGAGCAGTAGTGGTGGCGGCAGGTGCAGTGAGGCCAGGGTGAGCAGGAGCAGAGTGGCACCTGGCCCCAGCTCAGACTCCCCAGCTACCTGCTGCTACATCCCTTGTACCCCATAAACCTGCAGTTACAATCTCCGGAGAAGGGTTGAAGTGCAGACACTCAGAGTAATGAGGACAAGCCTGATATAACCCCTGGACTCCTGGAACTCTGCTTCAAGCATCGAAATCAAATCTCAACCCTTACAAATTGCCCCAAGGGGACCTCCCAGCCTGCAAGGCAACCCTGCTGCAGAAGGGACATTTGGAAATATTTTTTCAGGAAGCTGCAGGGAGGAGGACAGACTCCCCATGCAACTTCCTGGCAGCTTACAAGGATGTGGAAACTCCCTAGGCATGGAGTCTCTATTTCCTTTCAATGTGCACAAATACATGCACCAGGCCACTAGTACTATATGTTATAGCTAGCCTAAGGCAAAATACTTTGCCCTAAAAAAAAAACAAAAACAACTACTACTACTTTATACCTGAGCTTAGAAAAAAAGGTTAACAACATAGCATAGAAGTCTTTCTCTCACCTCCTGACTGGCCCCTAAAGACAGACATCCCATATAGAAATGGTGGAAAATCTCTGGAATTAATGTTAGGACCCAAATGATACCAATTGATTTCATCCAAACAGTAGCACTTATAAGCAATGTCCCTGAACCTGGAGAGTTCTATTTTCTGGTTCTGTGACTAACTGGCTTGCTTAGCAAATCGATTCTTCTCTGAGTGGCATTCAGCCTGTTTGTAAGCATGATCTCCAACAGAATTAAATTTCTTTCTCCTGTCTGTCTGACCCGTGGTTCTCTCACTGGTGAGCTCTTTGGAACACAATGACACATTATTCATTACTTTAATTTTAGGTTTTTCTAGCCCCTTCTGCTTGATGCTTTGCTTGGAGGAAGAGGCAACTGAAAGTTCAAAAGCATCAACAGGCAAGTGGGACCATGGTGATGAGGAAAGAAGAGCACTGACCTAGGAGGCGAAAGCCCCAGGCTCTGGGTGCTGCTCTGGCATTGGCACCTGGTATCATTAACAGAGTTCAATGTGCACCGTTGAAGGGGTGAAGGCTCTTTCTCTTAGAAATATAATAATAAAATAAACCAGCAAGTTAGCATCACAAATCAGTCATAAACTGGCAGTCCTTGTGCTCTCTCCCTGCTCTACTGCATTTGGCCAACAAATATGCTAATTTCTTAATCAAGAGATTTCATGTAACAGTACAGATTTACAGATTCTCTTGAAAATTGTCAGATCTTATGAAATAAATCTACACATGTGCTTGTCGAGAATTGTGGCTTGTCCAGAGAGCCTGGTCTCCAATCTGCTGCTTCCTCATTACTCACAATGATTCATGGACACTTACCCCAGCTCATGTCCCTCCTTTAGGTCACCTGCCTGGAAGGTGAGTCAAGGCATTTGTGTTTGCTGCCTCTAGTCCAGGGGAGGCAAAGGTAGGTGAGGAGACAAGGGAACAAAGAGCCCAGAGCAGCCACAGACACATCCCAAGTCAAGGCATGAACGTACGGACACATTTACAAACAGATCACAGCCTCCCATTAGTTAGGCCGTCTCTCCCTTCACTTCTGGATACACAATAGATAAATAAATAGCAAGAATACATGTGATATATATTTAGATTGCACATTAGACTTTAAAATCGGTGCCTAACTGAATGCATTAGCCCGTGTTTTCTGTTTATGTCTCTACAATGCCATGGAAACACAGCGCAGCATCCTAATGGGTCTCTCCTGGCAATAAATAAAGTCTTTGTCTATTCATGTTTCGATTCCTTTTTTAATGTAATTTACAATTTCAAAAAAGAAAACGGATCGGTGGCGAGGGGTTTCCCCTCCCTGCCCCTTCCAGTTTCCTCTCTTGCAAAGTACATTTGCAAGGAATGCAAAATGCACCTGCCTGTTCCAGTGGCTCCTGAAACCCAAAATCAGTGTCGTCAGCACTCAAGAGAGCAGATTCTCCCAGCCAGACCCATCCTTCCCCTTCGTAAAGCGCCGTGATAATTAAACTCTGTAATGAGCTCCTTCAAGCATTTCAGTCTAACCCAAAGAGCACTTAATATAGTTGTTTAAGGTTGAAAGCCAATATAAAACAGACATAAAATCTGGTGGGTTTCTCGGCCCTCTGTCAGCCTAATAGGCGATAGCCAGTCCATTTTTATGGAGCTAGCAGCAGTCACAGCCCTTAAGTGGCTCCGTGGAGGCAGGGACAGGCTCCAGAGCCTGCGGGAGCAGACAAGTCACTCGCCGCCACTGCCCTAATGTGCAGGGGCAAGTGAAACCCGAAGCTCAAAGTGCCGGGGCACCCTGTCTCCCAGAGCAGCTCTCTCCTGTCTGGCACCTGCTGTCCCCTGCCAGGCAGTAACCCAAGACAAAGAAAGGCTGCTTGTTATCTGCATGGATTAGTGGGTAGATTAATTATGTTGCTCAGTTCTTAAGAGTCCCCTGCACTCCAGAGCAGGGAGTGACTCAGTCACAGGGGGAAGGAGAGGTGGGCAGGCCAGGTGTTACTCTCTGGCAAGTCAGCACCAGGAGTTCCTGCAGGGACCTCTGCTGACTGGAGCCTCCCATTGGCAGGGTCTGACAATCCAGCTGGCAAAGTTCACCACCCTGGGACACGCCGGCTGCATCACAGCTACAGACTATGTGTGGCAAACCTCAGGGCCAGGATCTAGCAAGCAAGGCCTGTTTTCCTTAGTCATGAAAATAATTCTGTAGGCCAATTCAAAGCATTCAGAAAATAGATGTCATCGCATTTTCCCAAGGAATCACATTTCTTCATCTAAATTTGTCCGAATGCTGGACACTTATTCAGAAAGCAAAGGGTCCACAGCAATGCCTATTTTGGGTAATAATCAAATGTTAAAGCCTTTGTTTTTCTCAAGTGATATATAATAACCTAACTGAACTATATTTCCGTGTTTGATAAAAATAATATTAAACTATTATTAGGTACTTACCATATGCTTCTGAGATAGCTATTATTGTCCCCTTGTCACCAATGCAACAGAGCTTAAAGAGTTAAGTAACACGCCCAAGGTCAGAAAGCTGAGAATGAAAATCTGGTCATCTGACTGCCAAGCCTCCCTTTTCTAAGTACCTAAGATGAGTCCCCTGCAATGCTGGGATGTTTTCTCCATATGATCTTAAATCTTGATTTCTGTAACTCATTTCATCCCAAAATGAGAACTCCATTAAGACTCTTTTTAACCTTTCTATCTTAAGGGCCGAGAGGAAAAGTCAAAACAGTACCCAGTTTTATTTATAAGGCCTGCCAGTTTATGATGATATGTTCTGCCATTGTTTTGTATTTGTTGTTTGTAACATTTCTACACTTTGCTCCCCTTAGCTCAGTGGCCGGCAAACTCATTAGTCAACAGAGCCAAATATCAACAGTACAGTGATTGAAATTTCTTTTGAGAGCCAAATTTTTTCAACTTAAACTTCTTCTAATGCCACTTCTTCAAAATAGACTCAGCCAGGCCTTGGTATTTCGTGGAAGAGTCACACACAAGGGGCCAAAGAGCCATAGTTTGCCGACCATGACCTTAGATGATCTCTTTTTATTTTTTTCAAAAATGTATTTTATTGATTTTTACAGAGAGGAAGGGAGAGGGGTAGAGAGTTAGAAACATCGATGAGAGACATCGATCAGCTGCCTCTTGCACGCCCCCTACTGGGAATGTGCCCATAATCAAGGTACATGCCCTTGACTGGAATCAAACCTGGGACCTTTCAGTCCACAGACCAACGCTCTATCCACTGAGCCAAACCGGTTTCGGCTAGATGATCTCTAAAGCCCTGTCTTTGCTTTGCATCATGTTGATCAGAAGTGACTCCAAATCTTTTACAAAAAGACAAGGTATTAATATTAGTGCTTCTGTTCTACTGTCACATATTGAAAAGGCTCATATACAACATAATCAATCATACACTAAACATAATAGGGGCTTATAGGGGAAATGGGATTGGGAAAGATGATTCAAGAATTATGAAGAGTTCTATGTACTAAGTGCTCTATCTCAAACAAGAGTGATATTGCCAGGCTGCTGTTGCTCTGTAATTGAGCACTGATCTATGAATCAGGAGGTCATGGTTTGATTCCTGGTCAGGGCAAATGCACAGTTTGTGGGCTCCATGCCAGTGTGGGGCATGCAGGAGGCAGCCAATCAATGATTCTCTCTTATCATTGATGTTTCTATCTCTCTCTTCCTCTCCCTTCCTCTCTGAAATCAATAAAAATCTTTTTAAAAAAAAAAGAGTGATATCAGTACAATTCTAGCCCAGCTGACTTTCCTCAGCACAGGCACTCAGAATCTCATCCTTCTTTTGTACATTTAGATTATGGGCTTCTGTTTTCTCCTTTGAGATTCTGCCCTTGATAAAACTCTGTTCTGAGACCAATTTCACCAAAATCCAAAATATGATCCAAGGGAAACCATTTTCATTAATCAATCTTTACTTTAGGGCTTTTCAAGAGGGTGGAAGGCTGGAGGGTGGTAAAACAAGTAGGAATGTTTTCACAGCTGCATATGTAGCTTCCCCAGATAGCCAACTTGGGGAAAGTATGGTGGTTTGGGATGACACAAAACCAGTTACTTTTGCACTAAAGAAAGAAACACCCATATTTTGAGGGTTTCTTTTTTTTAACTTCTTCACACATTTATAAAGCTTTTCCTCTTATCGTGAAAAAGCTTGCTTCTGACTTCAAAACATTTCCATGCTAGGAAACATCCCATATGAGTCCCGGAAACTGTCAAGTTATTCCAATAGCAGTTACATACCCAAAGTTTGTGGAACCTAAAGCTTCTACTCTTTTGAGGTCCTTCTTTAGGAAAAGAACGCAAAATTATAAATATAAAATTTGGTTGTAAAGTGACTTCATTTAGAAGAGCAGGCAAGTAAACCACAATAATTTCCAAAGTTTTAAAGGCTGATAACTTCACATGATCCAGAAAAATACATATATTTTTACTGATTGCCCAGCCCACCTCTATAATACATTATATCTCTTTGATTGCCACTTTGTATGACAACAAAATTGAAATATTTTCTATAGACAAAATTAAATTAAGTCTCTCCTCAAGCAAGGCTGACCAAAAAAAATTTTTTTGATAGATTAGAAACATTTTTTTTCATCTCCTTCATGTGTTATTTGTAATGTCTTATATATTATTTAGAATTGTTGCCAACTTTAGGGAAATATCAAATGTCTTTCACATATGATCTGTAGAACTGCAGGGCTTTTCAACTCTCCCTCTTCAGTACCTAATTTTAAATATTCTTGGATTTTTCAACAGGCATTAACAAATTAGTTGTCTATAGTGGCATAATGTCAGTTTATTAGCTTTATCAATGGCCTCTTTGGGGTCACCTCAGCAAAAAATTTAAAAACTTCTCCAATGTGTTTCTATTATTCTCTTCTTTCATTAACTGGATTATCAAACAAACCAAGAGCTAAGTCATTAATGCTTTTAAAAATGTATCTTTAGCTCTTGATGATTTGCTGTTATTGGCATCTTCTGGATCTGACTCTCCAGCTATCAGACCTGACTGGTGCTCAGGCACCACTCCCATACTTCAGCTCTTGCATAGTTTGCAGAGAAGAAGAGAAGAGGGAGAAAAGACATTGCTAGAGAGAGATAGAGAGATAGATAGAGATAGAGATAGAGATAGAGATAGAGATAGAGATAGAGATAGAGATAGAGATAGATACAAAAATAGACAGAGAGGAAGAGAGAAAAAGAGACAGATAGGGATAGAGATAGATATAGAGAGAGGGAGAGAGAGCAAGAGTGAGAATTTAAACCATAAAGGTATAAGTACCTCTTATTTTAGTAAATTTTGCAAAAACACACCAGCATGTGAACAGCATTTTCATCTTTGGGTAAATCTTCTGCTGACATCATTTCTCTATTTGCCAATCACGGAAGTACTTAATTTGCATTAAAGAAACGTAAGTTATAGTACAACAGACCACATCAAATCAATAAATTAGCAAAAAGTCTATACATGGCATATGATTGTAGTTGCGCCCATTGCTATACTAAAACTTTAGATTAAAATAAATCTTGCTAACACCAACAGCTTCACTAGTCAGCTCACTAACAAAAACAATAACTATAAAATAGGAATTTGGGTTGATTAGTCTAGCAAGCTGATGGAATTCATCTGGCAATTTGGGTACTTTTTTTTTTCTTTTTAATTACATCAGACTTTTAATTGAACTGCCAAAACTTCTAAGCCAACTTGTAGAGACTTAATAATCTGCATTAGAATATGGATTGAATTTGACCACAACTGTGTTGGTAATAGAGTCAGACACATTTTGGGAAAAGCTCTCTCTCTGGACCTTGTCTGAAGTGAATTTACTTGCTTTATTTATTTTTTCATTTGTTTTTCTAGGTTTCTAACATTAACAACCTCTAGACATGTTAACATGTTAAAGCAATTTGGAGAGAGAAAAAAGCTAAAAAATGGGAAAATATTTATATTTAAGCATTGATTATTTTATCACAGAAGACACCAATATAATATTTTAAAGGGGCAAAACTTATAAATAGCAAGCTTCAAATGGGGATGGTCATCCCAGAAGCTCTGCAAAATGAGGGACTTGAGAGGAAGGCCCTTCAGTGAGATGAGGTGGTTCAGGACACCGTACGTATTCGGGAGGACCCTGGGTAGCACTGGACAAGATGGAGATGGAATGCACTTACTTCAGAGAACCGTTAAATGATAACAGTTGTTCCAGTTTTCCAGAAATCTATTACTATTCCATGAATGTTTCTGCTTGTGATGAAATAGGCACAACAAAAGCAATGAAGCCATATACCAGGCCTTTTATACTTTACTAAGAAGTTGCTATTCAAAGCGTGGTCCACAACCAGCAACACAGGCAATACCTGGGTAAGCTTCTGAGAAAGGCCCAGTTGCACAGGTGATTCATATGTTCATGGGAGGTGAAGCACTAGATGTTTTCCAGTAATAATGACCAATGTAACTTCCAAGTCAACAACATATTTTAAATGGAAGTGTTTTTATCAGATTATGAAGACTAAATATGCTCACTGTGAAAACACTAAAAACACAACATTACAAAATGTTACAAAATGAAAATCACCTACAGAACAGCCACCAGAGAAAAACAGTTAACAGTTGAGCTTTCCAGACTTTTTCTACATGTATTGTATATGAAAATAAACTAATCTACATATGTTGTTTACAACAGCTTTTTATGGTTTAGTAATAATATGAGGACTTCCTTCCATGTCAATAAATGTACTTCTGATTCATCATTTTTTTATTTTTTTAAACATTTTTAAAAAATATTTTCTTTATTTAGTTCAGAGAGAGAAAGGGAGAGGGAGAGTGGGAAATAGAAACATGAATGATGAGAGAGAATCATCTGTCAACTGCTTCCTGCACATCCCTCACTGTGGATTGAGCTCACAACCCAGGCTGTGTGCCCTGACTAGGAGTGGAATGTGACCTCCTGGTTTATAGGTCGACATGCAACCCCTGAGCCATATAGTCAGGCCCATCATTTTTTTAATGGAATATTCTATTGTACAGTGAAACATAGTCCACTTAAATAATCTCTATTGGACAAAGAATACATATATTTTCTTTAAAGTTAATTTCTGGAAGTAAAATATCAGGGTCATAAAGTACATTTACATTTTCATGTACTTTTTGCAAGGTGATATACAATTTCCAAAAAATTGTATATCAATCTCTATACTCTTTGCTAATCTGATAGGTAGATAATTGTATCGTATTGTTGTCAACTGCCCTTAAATCATATCTTAAATTTAAGTATTTGTAAAAGTGTATTTTTATTTTTGGTATCATCAATATTAATTGTAAATATAATAGTGTTCAGTAATTCATGTTCTTTTTTATTTTCATATTAAATAATCTGCTCTAGTCAGAAAACTAGCAACCTAGAAGATAAAACCACAGAACTAGATTCTCTGCAATGAAAAGTTTGATTATTGAGCTATGTTATCGCTCTTGATTATCTTCCTACCTCTCTGGACATACCTTTTGAGTTACTTTGTGAGCCTTTCTTTTCATGCCCACTTGGCATTCCAACCCCTGAGATACCCTTTCAGCTGTCATGTCCTCACTCCATATTAGACTCAACTCCCTGTGATTGCCCTATCTACTTGAAGATGATACCTGCCTTTCTCTTTAGCCCAAACATGGGCAGTCCTCTTTCCCTATGCATAATTATTTCCCCTGGCTGGCAATCTTCTCTGTATGTTAACACTATGCAAATGTTTTTCAACATTCAGCTCAAATAACAGTTCTTTTGTGAATCCCTGCCTAGTGCCTGGCGCTCTCATCTTTGACCCACTCTGTACTGCCTTTGTCCCCACTCATGCCCAGTCACAGCGTGGGACTGTGTATGAGTGTTATTGCTGGGTCACTTGCCCTGCTTTTATGGGAAGAACTTATTTTATCATATTTGTCTTTTTTGACTACCAGCATCAATTCTGGCATAAAGTAACTAATCAAAAGCATTGATGAATAATCCACAAATGAAACCAGAAACTACTTACTGGTCATACTCACCCCAAGTAAAAAAAAAAAAAAAAAACACCTGAGACCAAACAAATTAAATATAAACAAACAAAAGAAAAAAAGAACACAATCTCTGGGTGAAAACATTTTAGAGAACTGTGTTGTGTACTAACTTAACACATTTCTTTAATGAAAGTTCTTAATTTCCAACAAAAAATAAATAAATGAAGAACATATTTTCAGAGGGTAAAGGGAAAAATAAAGTTTTCTGCTTATAGCTTTCATAACTAATGTCAAGTGGAAAAAAAATCAAGCTTTTTTTCTTTCTTGTTTTTGCCCCATTTTTCAAAACACGGACCATTATTTCAAATTCTCTGCCCATCACTCAAAGAAACAGAGATGGTTGTTCATTCTGAGTTAGGCTTTTGCTTATCTAACCAGCAGGGTCAAGATAATAAATCACTCAGCCCCTAGGGAATAATGAAATGCTTAATGGATTTGTGCAGTTACCGGGAGAAAAATAATAAAGAGAAAAACTTTCAGAATTCAATTCATTTTCAAATACTGCACAGTGCTTAAGAAAAGACTGCATGAAGATCATGTGTAGGTGAAGCCAGTGAAAGAGAAAAAAAGTCAGAAAACTGGCATTTCCTTTGGAGAAAGAGATACGGTCCATTTTGCCAACATCCCACATAGAGAACCTTTTCTCTCACCCTTCCTGTAAACAAGCATTAAATCTAATCTCCAACCCACCCGGCAGTGGGCGCAGACAGCATCTTTTGCACTTGTGATGGTGGCTGTGTTCTGCTTCTGATCAGGATGAAGGCAGCTAACAGCCACCCAGGCATCACTCAGAGACTCTCCTTGATGTGGAAGCAGGAAGCAAAGCAGCAAGACCAAAGACCGCCCTGCTGAGCTAAACAGGGGGCACGCACAGAACGCAGAAACAAGGGCAACACACTTCTAGCAACGTTTTACACCCACCTCCCACCCTTTTAAGTTGACCAAGGCCAGAAAATGCAATAGGTTTTGCTTCGAAGGTTCCTTCTGAATGCAGAAAGAAAAGGCCAAAAGAGAAGAATTACAGTATAAAGCTATTGAATAATTTGCAGATTCTTATCCGAAGGGGGAGAGCTGTTTTACTGAATATTCATCACACAGAACAACCTCCATCACAGTGTTACTTAAATATGAGAGAATGGATTGTCCATGGAACGTACAAAAACAGCCGAAACTTCCATGGAAGGCCTCACCCTGAGTAAGAGGGAAATCTTTGTCCTCGTCCTGCTCCAG
>PVJN01027049.1:0-28450 GCA_004026805.1 Lasiurus borealis
CTGTGTGATAACTTACCAAGTTGCATCCCTCTGTAATAAATTCCTCCAATGGATCAGAAATATTTTTTCTCGGCAATTACATTTTTATGATTGCAGCTGTAGACATCTGCACTTTATCACTTTCAAGAGCCAAGTTTGTCAATGCATTTATGCAGCATTACGAGGAGGAGAATTTACATCTCTATGCTGTATACTCTGAGGGAGATATAAACTTCTAGATCATGCTACAGTCATTATATAATGGAAATGTCTATAATTTTATTTGCCACAAAATATAATTTGCTATGTGTCAGATTCATGTTGAATATAAACTAAAAGAATTGAATTGACTTACTCAAAATCTTTTAAGATAAAAATAACAAACTCCTTAGAATATGTTATGTCCTGTAAAGTGTTTTTTTTTTTTTGGGGGGGGGGAGTTTCAAATGTATTTTGTGATGTAAATATAGCCCATGTTTTCAAGAGATAAATACAGAGTAATAAACATTATTCCTCTGGCTTGCACCTCTAACTCTTCTAGTTTCTGCTTAGTACAGGCACTCAGGGACCTATCCCAACATTTACTTACACAGTTGTAGAAGGTTAAGAGAACAGGGTGAATCGTACAAGGGCCATGAAAATGTTCACCCGGATGTGCCATGTCAAAGGAAGTGATGTGGTCAGTGTGGATGCTGGGTGTTTGGTCCTGCCCTGTGTCCAGGAGAATGGGTATATTAGTGAACAGCCCCAGTAACCGTCACCTTCCCATTGCCTTCCTGTTAGGGGTTTCTTTTTTGCCAAGTCTTCATTTGCTGTCAGGTCACCTTTCCACACTGGTCACAGCTGACGTTATCAGGGTGGGCACCTGACTTATGGGCACTCGGTTATAGGTTGGTAAGAAGCCTGTGAGGCAGGAGAGCTCTGCCTCTGGATGAGCTGGTCCTGTCACCATCCTCTTTGGGAAACCGACTCCATCCTGAGAGCTGAGCAGTTTTATCATTGCAAAGCTAAAAGATGCACAGAAGTAGAGACACGGGGAAGAGTTCCAGTGAAGCAGTTTTCAAATTCAAGTCCACTGAGTTTCTGCGGTTGAGGGATAATAAGATTACTTGGTCACCAAGGTTTCAATGGATTATTCCAATTTCCAAACCACATTTTAATCTCAGAATTATACTTCAGCCTCTGTGGAGTTTCACAGTTTCCTTGAGCACTGGCCATGCTTGCCTTTCTTCTGTAATCTGATTCCCTGGCCTCCTACCTGCACATCAAAGACTGGAAGTTCAAAAGAACTCCTATTGGCAGTAGCAATCCAGGATTCTTATAACTGCCCTCATGATGCCGGAATAGAGGTTTTCCTGCAGAGCCTCTAAATTGCTCCCAAACCAGTGTGTCTGCCAAGGTTTTCTGTTTCACCCGGCTTCAGGTTGTTGATGGTGGACAGAAACTGCCAATGATGCACATTGTGAGACTGAAAATGAGCAAGGTCTTCATCTGTGTCCCAACTGCCTCCAAGGCTGTGCATCCTCAAGGTGATGGAAAGGCACTCGGCTCCTACAGCAGAGGGTAGAATGCCTCTCCCCCCACCGTGCTTCACTCCGTCACATGGGCCCGGTGAAGCACTGCGTGCACCGCCCGTCACACAACATTCCCCTCTCATCCTCTTGGGCCCCCTCCTGGTTAGAGTCAAATCCAGCCCTGGAGGCTGGAGGGTGAGTTGTTAATTCCTCCTCCAAGCACCAAGCTTTTCTTTCCTCCAGGCTCCTAGGCAGACCCTCTCTGCCACACCCCAATCTCAACATTGTTTCTTTCTCCCCTTCTTCAGCAGGGGGGAACACAAAAAAAGAAAACAAAAGCAACCATGAATATAAATTTATGCAAATATAGATGCTTGGATGCCCAGAGGGTTCATTTCCTACTGTTCTACAGACAGATCTGATTGACTTGCAGGTAGCTAAAGAGGGCATGCTTTGCCTTTCTAGCCTCCTAGATTATAATTTCCTTCCTTTCTTCCTTCCTTCCTTCCTTCCTTCCTTCCTTCCTTTCTTCCTTCCTTCCTTCCTTCCTTCCTTCCTTTCTTCCTTCCTTCCTTCCTTCTTTTAAGATATATTTTATTGATTTTTTGCAGAGAGGAAGGGAGAGATAGAGAGACAGAAACATGGATGAGAGAGACATCGATCAGCAGCCTCTCACACGCCACCCACTGGGGACATGTCCGCAACCAAGATACATGCTTTTGACCGGAATCGAACCCAGGACCCTTCAGTCCACAGGTTGATGCTCTATCCACTGAGCCAAACCGGTTTCAGCACCCTTTGTTTCTTTCAGTAAAGGATTCAAGTTTAATTTGTTTGTGCTTTCCCCGCCCCCTGTCATTTCAATAGGTCATTTTGAATGAGCATGATGGTATTTACTTCAATCCTTAGTTTTTATCTCCAAACTTCTTTTTTTTGTAGCCTTGATAATTAATCGATTACTAGAATTTATGTCAGAATTAATGGAAGGTTCCAAGGAAATCTCAAAGTCAAGTGTACACACATGTAGTATTCTTGTAAATTATAAACAAATATTGGAGTTTTGACTCTAACCTTAACAAGTACCCTTAAAAGTTAGTAAATTATATGTTTTTAAAACACTTATAGGATCAGGACTCAATAACTATGAAGATGTTATTTTTATGGTAGAATGAAGAAATAAACTTAATTCTACCTCAATAATGTTTTAAACCTTAAGGTGATTCAGTATAGTTGAGTTGATTCCAATAAAGTGAATTCCTCTATTTCTGCATTCATTTACTGCCTTAAAACTGCTCCCATGGGAAAGTTGTTAGGCTATAGTATTTTTTGAGAAACAGATAGCTGAGAAGAAGGAAGCCACTTTTAAATTACAGTAAGGGTAAGGAAAACGAGTAGCTAATTGATTAAAATGGTGTGAGTCCTGCTGGAGTATGAATGGCTGAGCACACCAGGGAGGCCTCACCCCCAGAACCTGGCACCTTGGAGGTGAGCTGTGGGCAGATGTCAGCCTCTGCACATGCTTCACCTCTTCTTAGCTTGCTTCCTGGACCTTTTATTTTGTCAGACTGATTTTCTTTCTACTCATTCCAATGTTGCTACCCGGTTGTTCTGGGTTCTCTGACTATCCCAGTCCACTCCACTTCTGCTAATACTTTATCTTTCAATCCCAGCTCATCTATTCCCCACAAATTCAGAATAACCGAGAGAGAGAGAGAATCATTGATCCGCTGCCTCCTGCACACCCCCTCCCTCCTCCCACCCCCAGTGGAGACGGAGCCTGCATCCCAGGCATGTGCCCTGACAGAAAAAGGACCTTGACCTCCTGGTTCATAGGTTGATGCTCAACTACTGAACCACACAGGCTGGCTCCTTTTAAATTTTTTAAATTTTTGGTTAATCCTTACCTGAGGATATTTTTTCCCATTGGTTTTTAGAGAGTGGAAGAGAGGGATGAACGGGGAGGGAGGGAGGGGGGGAGAGGGGAGGAGAGGAGAGAGAGAGAGAGAGAGAGAGAGAGAGAGAGAGAGAGAGAGAAACATCAATGTGAGAGACACAGCAATTGGTTGCCTCATGCACTTGCCCCAATCAGGGCTGAAGATTGAACCCATGTACATGCCCTTGACCAGGAATTGAACTCTCCCTTCAGTGCACGGATTGATGCTCTAACCACTTAACAACATTAGTCAGAGCAAGCACTTTCTCTTACAAACTAACTAGTAGTCCTGCGCACGAATCCGTGTGCCAGTAGCTCTGCAGGGCTCTGCTACTCCACACCCGCTGCCCAGAGGCTCTCCGCAGCCCAGAAGCCCATCCACGCCTCCTTCCCCTCAACTCCCCCACCCCCACCCCGGCCACTTTGTGCCCGCTGCCCAGAGGCCCTCCTCTTCGGGGGTAGAATGCTTGCTTTGTTGCGCTGGTGATAAAGCAAGCATTCTGCCAGGCCACTCATGCTGCGTGCTCTCAGTGCTGTCCCCATCCCCACCTCCCCCACTGGGACTGGGGTAGTACTCCAGCAGGGCTGAGAGAATTGGGCACTATCATCTTGTGGCTATGGTTGCTGTCATCTTTATGATGGAGTGATGGTTAATTTGCACATTACCCTTTTATTAGATAGGACTATATAGAGAACCAGCTGGTATAGATTGATAAGTCCAGATCCCCTTGCCCTTTTAGTGGAAAATTGCTAGATTGAAGAGAGCAATTGTAGTTCAATTGCTGAGAAAGGATAGAATAGTCCATATCTCCTCAGATGTGGTCATTTTTACTGCCTGAGGTGTGAAACTACCTTTCATAGAATGAGAGAAAGGATAGAATAGTCCATATCTCCTCAGATGTGGTCATTTTTACTGCTTGAGGTGTGAAACTACCTTTCATAGAACGCCCTGATCTACTTGAGAACACCCTGCTTGTCTCAGGAGATACTTCTGAAGCTGACACATTTATGACTCCAGGACATTGGTCAGCATACTTTTTTTTGTTCTGGTCTAGATAGTAAATAGTTTCAACTTTGACATAGGGTTTCTGTGCAAATACTCTATGGTTGTAGTTTGGAAGCAGACATAGACATTATGTGAACAGATGGATGTGGCTGTGTTCCAATAAATCTTTATTTATAAGAAAAAGCAAGTGGTCAGATTTGGCTCCAGGGTACATCTTTGTAGACCTCTGTTCTAGACTTACTATTTTGTCATGGATAAACTCTACACTTATTGGTTAAGGAACGGTAAGAAATGGGCATTATTCCATACACAGTCGGGAGCCCCCTGTGAGATAAATTATGAGGGAGTGTTTTGTGACCAAGCCCTATAAGAGACACAAAAGCTTCACTCAGGAGGAGAGTGTAATTATGCAGTTCAAAAGATTCCTGTGACTGTTGAGATCCTTTTAGTCCAGTGGTTTTCAACCCTAACTGCACATTAAAATCACCTGGGAGCTTTTAACAGTCCTGAAGTTCAGGGCACACAGGAAACCAATTAAATCAGATTTTTTGGAAGTAGGACAGGCAGTGAATTTATTTAATTTTATTTCTTAAAAATAGATTTTTATTGATCTCAGAGAGGAAGGGACAGGAGAGAGAGAGAAACATTAATGATGAGAGAGAATCATTGACCAGCTGTCTCCTGCACGCCCCCTACTGGGGATCAAGCCCGCAGCCTAGGCATCTGCCTTGACTGGAATCGAATTCTGGGACCCTTTAGTCCACAGGCCAATGCTCTAGCTCCATTGAGCCAAACCAGATAGGGCCAGGCAGTGATTAAAAAAAAAGTTTTTATTGATTTTTTTTTTTAAATTTTAGAGAGAGGGAGAGAGATAGAAACATCAATGAAAGAGAAACATTGGTTGCTGGCTCTTGCACATCCAATTGGGGATCGAGCCTGCAACCTGGGAGTTGAACTGGCCATTTCTTGGTGCACATGTCAATGCCCAACCACTGAGTTACACCAGCTGGGCTCCAGGCAGAAATTTTAAAAGCCCCCAAGTGATTACAACATAGGAACCACTGTGCTTGCCATTATGTCAGCCAGTAGTGAGCATGGTTATGCCTCTTGGCTTAAGGCTTGACCTAGAATAGTGCCCCTTCTATGTCTTTTTAAATGAGGTTGGGTGGTGCCCATTTGGAATAAATTTATAAGGAATTTCTGGGGTTAACCTTCTTCAGCGGCTCTCTGTAATATGCTCAGATATCCTCCTAGGTCCCAATAGGACTATTAGTGGCAGATCTAGGAAAACTCCCACAGCTGAGAAGTCTTGGATTCATGTTCTGAATATCTCCCTTACCCAGCAATCCCCCACTAGAGGGACTATCAGTGGTTGGCAAACTGTGGCTCGTGAGTCACAGGCGGCTCTTTGGCCCCTTGAGTGTGGCTCTTCCACAAAATACCATGGTCTGGGCGAGTTTGTTTTGAAGAATTGGCATTAGAAGAAGTTTAAGTTTAAAAAATTTGGCTCTCAAAAGAAATTTCAAACGTTGTACTGTTGATTTTTGGCTCTGTTGACTAATGAGTTTGCCGACCACTGGACTAGGTTATGTTGCACTCAAGGGTTTTGGGTACCCATTGTAGGGTATTTTGATTTATAAGAAATATATTTTGGTCATTCAGATGTCCAAAATATATTTCTCATATCTTCATCCATAGTTCCTGGCTCACAGCTCCCCAAATCCTTGGCATTTTCTAAGCGTTGAGAGTGATAAAGTTGTCTTTTGTTATGTTAAGGAGATGACTTGTGGAAAGGACCCTAGGATGGGGGATGGTTGTGATTAGAGGGTTGGAACTTTTAGTTTCAGGCCCTGACCTTTGGGGTGGGGAGAGAGAGAGGCTGGAGGTCGAGTTCAAACACCACTGGCCCCTGGTTAAATTTTCACACTGTGTAAGGAAGCCTTCATAAAAACCCAGGATGAGGTTGAGAGAGCTTCCGGTTTGGTGAAAGTTGAGAAGATGGTGCACTTGGGCAGGGCTGCCTTGCCCTGTGCATCTCTTCAGTGTGGCTGTTCCTGCATTATAGTAACCAGCGTTCCAGTAAGTAAAATGTTTCTTGAGTTTTGTGAGCTGCTCTAGCAAATTAATCTTTTTTTAAGACTCTTGGGACTAGGTGAGGCAAGATTCTCTACTTTTTTTTCTATTTAACCAGATCTTTTTTCATAAAACTCTGATTTAGCCTGATCCAGTTTAGCCCAGTGGATAGAATGTTGGCCCACAGACTGAACAGTTCTGGGTTCAGTTCTGATCAAGGACACACACCTCAGTTGCGGGTTCCCTGGCCCTGGTTGGGGTGTGTGCAGGAGGCAACCAATCGATGTATCTTTCTCACATTGATGTTTCTCTCTGTCTCTCCTTCTCTCTTTCACTCTCTCTAAAAATCAATGGAAAAATATCCTCTAGTGAGGATTAACCAAAAGAAAACAAAACAAAATCCTATGACCCAGTCTATCAGATATAACTTTTGCTATATGGGAGTTAAAAGAATCCAGAAAGTGATTTTTTATTTTTCTAATGGCATTCATAACTATTTTTGCTTAACACTTGAAGAAATCCAGCTTTGAAATTCAAAGAAGCTCAATAGTATCTTTGACTTTCAAAATTGGCTCTCTATAAGGCCTTGTGATTCAGCTTTGGATATAGAAAGTTCAATCAATATTGCCAAATATCATCCACATTTATGTTCTAAAAAAATGGTTAAGTTGGTATATGTTATAACTAATGGTGTTTTAGAATTAAGTGATTATGGTAATATCCTGATGTTTTGAAGGAGGGTTTAGGGCATCTAAGGTCAGGCACTGGCCAAAAGGATTCAAAATGGTAACTGATGCACACTGAGTAGTCAGATTATTATGATCTCTGAATGCATAATAATCTGGCCATTTAGTGTATATCCTATATAATAAAAGGCTAATATGCAAATTGTCCCCTTGACCAGGAGTTTGCCAGCAGGCAGGTTGGCCAACAACCCGTGTCTCCTCCCCCTGGCCAGGCTGGCCAGACCCCACCCATGCATGAATTCATGCAAAGGGCCTCTAATATATCTATGTATACTGAGTGGCCAGATTATTATGTGTTCAGAGATCACAATAATCTGGCCACTCATTGTATAATTCTCATCAATTAATGAGGCAAAAATGGCTTTGTTGACTCTTAGAGACAATGCTGACAAATGAAGTGGACACAAATCAATTTTAAACAGTACCAATATTTAAAATGTTTTTATTAGTTTTTAGAAAGAGAAAGAGAAAGAAAGAGAAACAGCAATGAAAGAAGAACTTGGGCCCAGAATCGAACTTGTGACTTCTTGGTTCCTAGCTCAACACTCGATGCTCAACCACTGAACTATACCAGCCAGGCTAAGCATCAACATTTAAATCACTGATGGATTGTTCAAACCACATGTGTGTTGCTCTAAGATCTTGACCAGAGAGCCCTGCAAATCTAACCACTACCCCTTGTGGTCTTTCTTGCTTAACATCTGTTACTTCTTGCTCATGCATGATGAGCGGGTGATTATGGACATCTTCAATAAAAATGAGTTTTTTGTTAGAAGAGAAAGAAAAAAAATCTGGTTTAGGGTAGATGTGAAAAAAGGGACCATGGCAACAGATAGTGGGAGTAAAAGGCAGATAAAGCTTCAGTAGTTTGTGTTGACAAAGCATGTTGGCATAGTTGATTCAATTTTATAGTTGATAGGGTTATAAATGATTATTATACAAAGCTAGAACACAGAATTAGTGGTCATAACCATATCCCACCATCAATCATGTTGGAAGTGGAATGCTGGCTGGTTGAACCAAGAGACCATGTGAAGATGTCTAAACTATTGTGAGGTAACCCATTCTTTATTTTGGGGCCAGTTTTGGGATTAGATTTTTCAATTTTTTTAAAATTATTGATTTCAGAGAGAAAGGGAGAGGGAGAGAGAGAAATAAATGATGAGAGAGAATCATTGATCGGCCGCCTCCTGCACACCTCCTACTGAAGATCAAGCCTGCAACCTTGGCATGTGCCCTTGATTGGAATTGAACCTGGGACCCTTCAGTCTGCAGGTTGACACTCTATCCACTGGGCTAAACTGGCTAGGGTAATTTGTCACTTACTTTGTTTTCTTTAAGAAGTCAATTATTTTCCCTGATTAGTTTGGCTCAGTGGATAGAGCTTCGGCCTGCAGACTGAAGGGTCCCAGGTTCAATTCCGGACAAGGGCATGTACCTTGATTGTAGGCTCAACCCCAGTGGGAAGTGTACAGAGGCAGCTGATCAATGTTTCTCTCTCATTGATATTACTAACTCTCTATTCCTCTTCTTTCCTCTCTGTAAAAATCAATAACATATATTTAGAAAATTATAAAAAGTCAATTATTATTGATAGAAAATAATTGTCCTGCTTTTTCTTGCTCAGCATTTCTTTGAATCACTACTCTACCATAAACAATTGATTATTGATTCACCAGAATCACTAATGCTTGATTTAGGTATAAATAGCAGCATGAATATAATTTCTCCTTAGTTTGCTCAATTCAGAATCTTGGTAGTTTTTCACTGCATTTTTGGAAAAATTTGTAAAGGAGACTGTATGATTAATATTGCATATTTTACTGATGCATTTGTCTCTGAATTTTTACTCTGTATAAAACAAGCATAAATAGTAGTTATATTCGAAATGGCAAAAGCCACATCTCCTATGATGAATAGGTTCATGGTTGAATTTCTTGAGAAATACAACCTCTAAATGTTTGGCTGTCTACAGCTCAGTCCTATAACTTCTTTAGCTAAACATTGTGTTTAGGAATATGCATATAATTAAAATCAAAATGTAAGTTATAAGAAACGTATCTTTCCCTGGCTGGTTTTGCATAGTGGATATAGCATTGGCTCTTTTTTTTAAAAAAATTAAATCTTTATTATTCAGCTTATTACATTTGTTTCTCTTTTTTCCCCTCCATAGCACCCCTCCACCCAACTTCCACCCTTCCCTCTGTCCTTACCTCCCTCCCATTGACTTCATCCATAGGTGTATGATTTTTGTCCAGTCTCTCCCTGTACACCCCTCACACCTTTCCCCCTGAGAATTATCAGTCCACTCCCTTTCTGTGCTCCTGATTCTATTACATTCACCAGTTTTTTCTGTTGATCAAATTTTTAATTCACTTAATTTTTAGATTCACTTGTTGATAGATATGTATTTGTTGTTCATAATTTTTTGTCTTTTACCTTTTTCTTCTTCCTCTTCTAAAAGAGTACCTTTCAGCATTTCATACAATACTGGTTTGGAGTTGATGAACTCTTTTAGCTTTTTCTTATCTGTGAAGCTCTTTATCTGCCCTTCAATTCTGAATGATAGCTTTGCTGGATTGATTATTCTTGGTTGTAGGTTCTTGCTATTCATCACATTGAATATTTCTTGCCACTCCCGTCTGGCCTGCATCGTTTCTGTTGAGAAATCAGCTGACAGTCATATGGGTGCTCCCTTGTAGGTAATGAACTGTTTTTCTCTTGCTGCTTTTAATATTCTCTCTTTGTCTTTTGCTCTTGGTATTTTAATGATGATGTGTCTTGGTGTAGTCCTCTTTGGATTCCTTTTATATGGGGTTCTGTGTGCTTCCTGGACTTGTAAGTCTATTTCTTTTACCAGATGTGGGAAATTTTCAGTCATTATTTCTTTAAATAGGTTTTCAGTATCTTGCTCTCTCTCTTCTTCTGGCACCCCCACAATTCTGATGTTGGTATGCTTGAAGCTGTCCCAGAGGCTCCTTACATAATCTTCACATTTTTGGATTCTTTTCTCTTCTTGCTTTTCCAGTTGAATCTTTTCTGCTTCTTTATATTTCAAATTTTTGACTTGATTCTTGCCTTTCTGTAGTCTGCTGTTAGGACTGTGTATAATATTTTTTATTTCAGTCAGTGTATGTTTAATTTCTAGCTGGTCCTTTTTCATCTCTACTTGGACCTTTTCCACCTCTAGTTGGATCTTTTGCATCTCTAGTTGGTCCTTTTTCATCTCCTCTTGGCTCTAGCTAACTATATCCAACTTTTCTAGGATATTCTTGAAAAACCATATAAGCGTAGTTTTGAACTCTATATCCAGTCATTTGTTTTCCTCCATTTCTTTTGTTTATGATCCCTTCCCTTGTCTTGGCATTTCCACTCTGCCTGGAGTACTTCTGTGTTGGATTCAGCCTTATGATACCAGACTTGCAAAACTGCAGAAGCCTCTCTGTTGAGCTTGGGATGGGTGGAGTCTCAGGGCTTAAGGGACCACCTTGCCTTCCAGTCGGCCCCGCCCTCCACGGCCCCTGAGTCTCACGTGACTGGGGTAATCGCTGGAGCGGTCCTTGTGCGCACGCACAGTGCCTCTAGACTGCTGCATTTACGGCTCCCCTGCACCTCTGGACCACACGAGTCTAGGTCCCCAGGGTTTCTCCTGAAACAGTTGCTTAGTGGAGTCAGAAGTGGCACAGTTGGGAGGGTCTGTCTCCCACCCTTTCTCGAAAGCCAGTAGCACAATCAGCAGTCTGTCCTCTGCGCCCAGTGCTGTGCACACCACCAGACCTCTGATCTTTTGCGACTCCCCTAAATTTCCGTGCACCTCTCCCTTTTCACAGTCCAAACTCCCCCCGTATGAGTTTCGGCTGGATCTGGGGTTTAGTGTTGTAGGATAAGGTGTTCAATGCCTTTGAGAGTCCGTTTCCCTCCCGCCAGAGAAAGCCAGCCAGGTACTCTGGCACCCGCTCTCTCCACATGCACATCTCTGTACCTCAGCTTTTTGCAGTTCCTCTGGGTCTCCGTGAGCCCCTCTCTTTCCCTCCAGTTGTAGAATTTCCACTCAGCTAGCTTTCCTGTGGTTCTGGATGATGTCTGTTCTGTCTTTTAGTTGTAGTTTTGAAAATGTTGTGCGAGGCAGCAGTGTAGGTGTTTACCTATACCGCCATCTTGGATTCTCTCTGAGGAACTTCTTATACCGAGCATTGGCTCTTGGACTGAAGGGTTCTGGTTTGATTCTAGTGAAGAGCACCTACCTTGGTTGTAGCCTGGATCCCAGGCCCTAGTTGGTGTGCAATCAATCAGTGTGTCTCTCACATTGATGTTTCTGTCTTTCCCCAGCCCTTCCACTTTCTCTAAAAAAATCAATGGAAAAATGTCCAAGGGTGAGGATTAACAAACAAAACAAACAAAACAAACCCAAACAAAACAACACGACACAACAACAACAAAAAAGAAACATATCTCCAACATTTACCTCTTTCAACTCCAGACTTGTCTACTAGTCTCCAATTTAGCAACTCTAATAGGCAAAGTTAACATGTCTAAAGCTCAACTCTTTTTTTGCCAAAAATATATTTTATTTTTCATAGAGAGGAAGGGACGAAGAGAGATAGTTAGAAACACTGATGAGAGAGAAATATTGATCAGCTGCCTCCTGTACACCCTGCACTGGAGATGTGCCCACAACCAAGGTACATACCCTTGACCAGAATTGAATATGGGATCCTTCAATCCACAGGCTGATGCTCTATCCACTGAGCCAAACTGGTTCAGCTAAAGCTCAACTCTTGATTTCCCTCCCTCCTCATATCTCCTTAAGTAAAGATTACCTCCATAAACCCACTGTCAGGCCAGATACCATAGTATCATCCTTGATTCCCTAAATTTCTTTCATAATTTATATCCATTCTTTCAGTAAACCCCATTGACTCTCTTCAGAATTACCAGAATTCTGCCACTTCTCAACTCCACCACTTCCTGGAATAAGCCAGTCTGCTCTCCACTTGGGCTACTGAAACAGCCTCCCAGCTGCTTTCCATTCTTTGATTTCTCACCCTCTACCTCATCTCTGCCCAATCCCCAGCCTCTCTCTCAGAGCAGACAGAATGATCCTGTTAAATTTTAGGTCCGATCAGGTTACCTTCCAGTTCTAAAACCAGCAATGGCTCCCAGTCCCGAGAACAGAATTGAGATAGTTGGTAGTGATGGACAAGGCCTGCACAGTTTGGTGTCTGGATGCCAGCCTGACCTCATGCTCTCTCCTCACTCTGCAGCAGGCATGATGGTCTTCCTGCTGCTTCTGGAACACACCCATCAAACCCTTGTGATGGGGACTTTGCACTTGATGTTTCCTTTGTTTGGAGTCCCTTCCCCATCACTCATCTATTCCCTTACCCTTCTTTACTCTCTTCATAGCACCTGTTAATACCAGATATTGTGTTATGGAACGACTTAAGTGCGTGGCTATTCTGTCTTGCCTGTGTATTGAGGCTCACTGCCATGCCCTCCTGGCACAGTACAAGTGCACCAGCTATGTTTGTTGAGTACATGAATGGTGGAGTCCAATATTGTTATTTTGTTTGTTTCTGGGTGGTAAGTAGCTAAATAAAAACTGGAAGAAACTAATACTTGAAAGTAGTCTCAACTTGTGATCTTTTCCTAGCTATGTTTGAGTTCCTATTTTTTTCCAGGATAAGTGTGGTGCCTGGATTAGAACATTTTAGCTTCAGCTGTGTATGTGTTTGACATGTAAATCTCTTTGCTTTGTTATGCCATCTGCGTGGCCCAGGGAACTGGTAGATTAGAGGAGGGATCTACATGTGCTTTGTTATTATCCCTCAATAGTTCTGAGGAGCAGCTTGTGTTGGCAATGGTGGTTAATCTATTAAATAAGGAAACCCCTACATTATAGGAAAAAATAGTGACTTTTGAATATATTTCTCATGTCATTTGTTGTGAGGATTGCTGTTGGCTGACTGGCTCCCCTTTCCCTATTCACACGTTGAAGACCTCCACACCTCAGAATGTGAAACACTTCAAAATAGAACCTTCAAAAAGGGAATTGAGTTAAAATGGGGCTTTAGGGTGGATGCTTAATCCAAATGACTGGTGTCTTTATGAGAGAAGATTAGGACAGAGAGAGACGTCAGGATGCTGCACACAAGGAAAAGGCCATTTCTGACAGAGTGGGTGACTTTCTGCAAACCACCTAGAGAGGCCCCCAGCCCTGCTCACACTGTGGTTTTGGACCCCTAGCCTCCAGAACTGTGAGAAAGTAAATTTGTGTGGTTTAAGCCACCCACGCTGTGGTACTTTATGGCAGCCCTAATACCCAGCTTAAAAAAAGGAAAATTAGTTGTAAAAATTGTGTGCCTGCTCTTTTTATTTATAGTTTGAACTATGTAACCTGTTTCCCGCCCTAAATATGTAAATATTACAAATAAAATATTCAAAAGAATATAAATATACTTGATTTTAGATCATTTTGAACTGATCACACCTTAAAAAGCTGTACAAATGGTGACTTGTTTATTGAGAATTTATAAGAATATGCTTTTCCATGACACCACACATGGGAAGTGATAGTCTCTTACATTAAGGAATTCCTTTGGATGGAAACTACCATGTGCTGTCACTAAACTTAAATTTTAATTCTGACTTAGCTACCAGCTATCTTTGTAACTGTGTATAAATCACTCAACATTGTGGCTCTTGGTTTAAGGTTTCTAACATCTAGAACAAGCATGCCTCATTATGTGGCCCACTAGCTGTGAGTTTGACATGCTTAGTCTAGAGTTTCATTAAGTCAACCATTATTTATTATTTATTATTTAGGGGCTCAGTGCACGAAATTCATGCATGGGGGAGCGTCCCCCTCAACCCAGCCTGCACCCTCTCCAGTCTGGGACCCCTCGGGGGATGTCCAACTGCTTTTATAGGCCCGATCCTGTGGGACATTTCTCTCACAATCTGGGAACACTGGCTCCTATCTACTCACTTGCCTCCCTGCCTGATTGCACCTAACTGCCCCCTCTGCGTGCCGCTGGTCTGGTCACCCCCAACTGCCACCCTGCAGGTGTAGTTGTCTCCAACTGCCCTTCCCTGCAGGCCTGGTCACCACTTAGTGCCCCTCCCCCACCAGCTTGGTTGCCCCTTACTGCACCCCCAGCTGGTATTGCCCCCAACTACCCCCCCCGCCAACCTGGTTGCCCCTCACTGCCCCCTTCTGCCGGTATGTTGCCCCCAAGTGTTCCTCCCCACCCTCCCCCCACTGGCCTTGTTGCCCCACTCAGCCTGTTCGATCGTCGATGGTTGTTTCAGATGCGATGGTCACTTGGCCTTTTATATATATAGATAGTATGCTAGCTTTGGGTTTTCAGGACTAGTCCAGCCCTGTACCTTATGGAGTTTATGGTAAAGATGGGGAGGCATCATGTTAACAGCTAATTACAAAACACAGAGTAGAAGAGGTACATATAAGGGCAGTGTGGGGAGGGAGCTGTTTTAGGTCAAGGTTGCCAAACATTTCCTATTCTGGGCTTAACAAGTTGTGGTCAAACTCTGGAAGATGAGATAGAAAATTTAGTCAGAAGTGAGAGCCTAAATTGCCTCATAAACCGTGCTTTAGATGTTATCTGGTAGGCAGCAGGGAGCCATTGGAGGGCTTGGAGCTGTGCAAGTGTGTCCCATTAGCACCGAAGAGAGATGGCTCTAATGGGAGTGTGGGATGAGTGTAGAGAATGAGAGTCAGAATCCATGCATATAATTTTCATAACAATAGAGTGGAGGATGGAGCTGAGGTTGAAGCTTCATGAGGCCCCCTGTGTCTGTGTCATGGAGCATGGGTTGGAGAGAAAATGGGGTGACAGTCCAGAAAGCAGCCATGGGAAGCAACGGCTGTGTGCTGGAGAGGGGCTGGTGGAAAGGAAAGCTGCTTACAGAGGCAATACAAAGGACACATAGAGGATGATGAGAGGGAGCAGATCCAGGACCCTGGGTTTCTGCCTCAGGTGGGATATGTCAGTCCCTGAGGTAGGAATCATGGACAGAGGGGTGGCAGTTGATAAAAGAAGGCTTCCACTCTGGGTATGCTCTGTGAAGTGTCTGCCACCTACTGCATGAAACACTAACTTCTTCCTTGGTCTTTGACACTTCCTATTCAAGCGATAGCCTTCTTCCTAACCTTCCTTCTTGCCCAAATTCCTGTTTTTACTCCACAGTTTGCCACACTTGGCTATCTGCTATTCTCAGAAAAAAGTAATTTCCATCTCTGTCCCTTTGCACACGGTTCAGTTCACCTGCTCACCTTCTCCTCAATCTCTCCTGGCAGAAACTGTCTGTCCTTAAAGGCTGTTCTCGGAAGCCCTCTTTAATCCTTGTGAATGTCTGCAATCACTGCAGGGCTCTTTGTGCTTGTTAAGTGTAAGCAGTTATCATTTTGCCTTTTATATTACAGCTGGTTGTATCTCTTTTCCTGTACTGGAGCTTACTCATCTTTATTTTCTATATGTGCTCGATAAATGGTTATTGGCGTGAGACGAACTAAAAGGAAATTATAGTTGGTTTTGGAGAGTGTCAAATGCTAACTGAAGATTATAGTTGGTTTTGAGGGAATGTTAAATGTTAACCCATACATTTGCTGGATTCCCAACACTTCATTCTCCCTTAATATTTTTTTTAATACAATAGGTTGCTTTTAAGAACAGTTGAAATTATCAATGACTTGAAGGGACTCACCCCCAATAAAAAATTAGATAATATCTTTAACTTTAAAGGAACCCCTGGTTTTACTTATCTAGAGACAATTTTATCTTCCTATCCTCTAAATTTCTTCTAAAACTCTGAAGTTTTAGCTAATTAACATTGCTTAAATGTCTTATATTTTACATCACAAATTAAAATTAACTCAAGGAAGTAAAAGTAGTCCTGAAAGTTCTTGTTAGCTATTGGAGGAAGGTAAAATTCAAAGTGTTTTAGCTAATAAACAAGTGGCGTTTATTTATTTATTTTTACCAAGATGCTAACTAGACTTAATGAAAGCATTAGTTAGCCTTGGCTGGTGTGATTCAGTTGGTTGGAGTGTCAGCCTGTACACCAAAAAGTTGCGGGTTCAGTTCCCGATGAGGGCACATGCCCAGCTTGCAGATTTCATGCCCAGTTGGGGCATGTGTGGGAGGCAACTGATCGATGTTTCTCTCTGGCATCAATTGTTCTCTCACTCTTTCCCCTCTCTTCTGTCCCTCCACCCCCAAAGAATGAGTTAGATTGGGAAAGAACATGATTGTAGGATATAAATGTGTCACTACGTTGGCATTGGAGGGGACTTTCCACGAAACTGGCTTGAGTCTGAGGTCCTGAAGCACTTGTGCACTGATGCAGCACACGAAAGTCAATAGCAGCCTCTCACCAGTTCCTGCAAAGCTCCGTGTGCGCGTGCGGCCCTGCATGATATCGATGGCTTGGCTCACTAAGCACAGCAATGTAACTCTCCATAACCTTGGAGCATCTAGAGGACACTTGAATGAGGAAAGGTTAGAACACCCTTTTTTTGGACCTTTAAATTTTAATACATAAGTATTACATACGATTAAAAATACACCTGGTTTTATGGAATTGTCAACATGCAGAATTAAAGTAGGGAACTCCTCTTTATAGTACTATACTTGACGTCTCTAATTTAGAACTATTTCAGTGAGGAACTCATACATGTATTTATCGTGAAGGGATGTCTGTGGTCTAGCACAGACCTACAGACTGAGGAAAATGAGAAAATCCAAGTTCTTTAAGAGCTGCAAGCCTGGTGTTGAAGATTTTCCATTTGAGAGGGGTGGGGAGGGTTGTGAATCAGTGACAAAAAGAAAGGTTAGCAAGATGGGCTTGGACCCTACATAAGAACAATCTTTGCTGTGAATTCCAACTCACGTTTTTGTGTTTTTATAAAAATGTCACTGATTTTAAACTGAAAAAGAAACAGAATTATTTTACAGAATGACTTGAAAGCTGTTACTGGTTGTTGGTGTTCCCTGAAGAGATGAGAGACTTTAGATAAGATAGCACTCCTCAATCTTTGGTGAGAATCATCTGTTCTATGAGTGACAGGAGTCTTTGGATTCTTTAGTGGAGTTGGGGTTATAAAAAAGGTTAAGCTTTGTTTGCAACCCCTTCTTTCCAGTATTACCAAGCCATATTTACTTTTGAACTAAAATGAATCATTGGAACCATCATTTAACTTTAGTTTAATCAATAATGAATAACCATATTGGAGCATTTTAAAATAAGACAGACATAAATGATTTATAAAAGTGAATAACTTGCGAGTTGCAATTGCAATTGCATTTTTTTTGATAGGGCCACAGTGTTGTTATACAATGTTCTTTTCACATTTCTTTCTTCTCTGGCCTTTATTATAAGGAACAAAGCATTTCTGGAATGCTCATTTTAATTTCAAAGCTCAAACATTTGGTGCATGGAGGATCAGAACAATAATAGGAATGTTCAGTGGGAAGCATCATGAATTGTGGCACTTAAAATACATTCTGAAGGAACATTTCAGACAATGATACTTATTCTTCATTTTAAACAAAGGTTTTAAACTAGGTGCTATAATATGTCTTAATCTGGGCAAATATCTTTTAACTCAATATATAAATTCGACTGATACTAGTGAGATACTTGCTTTTTGCAATATATAAAAACCCATGTAATAAATCAGGCTTATTATCATCTTTATGTAATACATGATAGAGACCCGTGTCCTATTGGCTGCTTGTAAAGCATATAGAATGTGCTTTATTAACTGCCTTCATCACATTCAGCACAGGGAACCTCAAGAGTGAGATAAGGTTAGACCCAGAGAGAACACCTTTGACAAGGACCCCCGAGCAGATTTTCTCTATCAATGTGGGGAATGGACTAGAAAATACACATTAAATTGCCAACCAATATCTGTGTCATGTTATGCATTTTACAAAACATTTTCCATTATTTAATCTTCATATAATCTTACAGGATAACAGGACTGTTCTCATTTCCCAGTAGAGGGGACAAAGGCTTGCTACAAGGCATTCCACTCTGGGTTATGAACATGGGGATAAAGCCAGTTAGAATAAAACAGAGGGTGTGGCCCTAGCTAGTTAGACCCTGTGGATAGAGCATCAGCCTGCAGACTGAAGAGTCCCAGGTTTGATTCTGGTCAAGGGCATATGCCCAGGTTGTGGGCTTGATCCTCCAGTTGGGGGCATACAGGAGTCAGCCGATCAATGATTCTCTCTCATCAGTGATGTTTCTATCTCTCTCGTCCTCTCCCTTCTTTTCTGAAATCAATACACACACACACACACACACACACACACACACACACACACACCACACCACACCACACCAAAAAAAATAGAGGATATTTTGGATAGGAGGGTAAAAGGGCAGACAAAAATTATTTTCATCCATGTATTTCCTTATAGCTGGCAGGTTCTTTCATGGTTTCTATCTAAAAAACTGGGTTCAGATATCTAACTAAACAAATGTTGAATGCTCCATAAATGAGCAATATCCTCAGGGGCTGTCTGTCTGTCTGTTGTTGAAGAAGTGGCCCCAGGTTGTTATAAGCTTTAGCTATTTGATGACAAGCAGGAATTGAGCTTTCAACTGGAATTTCTGCCCTTCTCTTTTAAATACTAGGTCCAAGGTTGTTTTCCGCCCTCTATGATGGTGACCTTCAGACTCTGCATATGGAAATGCTAACCAAATTTTGTTATGGGGCTCCAGCATTTAATTAAGAAATGGATATTTTCCATAATGCAATGTGGTATGAGGTTTTGTTCCAAATATAAGTGCTTAATTTCTATCTCTAAACAATGCTCTCATTATGAGTTTATTCTTATTTTAAGCCTTTTCAAAACTATTGTGTTCATTATTAACATATTCAGGCAATTCAAAATATAGACATTTAAAAGAACCTCTTTTCAATCACTGCATTCATTCATCCATTTATATGATCTTTATTGAACACCTACTTTGTGCATTGTTCAGCCTACTGGAGAACAAAATACATTTCTTGCTTTCATGGAGTTTACATTTGAGTATTGGAAGCATGCCATAAACAGGTGGACAAGTGGAAAATATCTGGTTCTATAAGTGTTTTGAAGATCTATAAGGTGAGGTGAGGGGACAGATGGTGGGGTGGTCAGGAAGGCCGCTTGTTAGGGGACTTTCAGTGGGACCTGTTTGTTTGAGAGGCCAGCTGAGTTACAGGAGTATGTAGAGACAGGTAACAGAGGTTACAAAGGGTCAGAAATGTAGGTTACGGTAAGGATTTGGATTTTATTCTACTGAGATCACCACTTCTTTATATCTTACAGAATGGTTTCCGCCTCTTTAGTATTAGTAACCTCTATCTCAGCCTAGACTACTGCTGGCTACAAAGTGAAATACATTTTATTGTATAACTAGAGGCTTGGTGAATGAAATTTGCACATGGCAGGGGTGTCCTTCAGCGAGCCTGCTCCCTCTCCTATCTGGGACGCCTTGAGGGATGTCCAACTGCCCGTTTAGGCCCAATACTACCTGGATTGGGCCTAAACAGGCAGTTGGACATCCCTCTCACAATCCAGGACTGCTGGCTCCCAACTGCTCACCTGCCTGCCTTCCTGCTTGCCCCTAGCTGCTTCTGCTTGCTAGCCTGATCACCCCCAACCACTCCCCTGCCAGCCTGATTGATGCCTAACTGCTCCCCTGCCAGCCTGTTTGCCCCTAACTGTCCTACCTCATGGGCCTGGTCATCCATCCCTAACTGCCCTCCCCTGCAGGCCCAGTCACCCCAACTTCCCTCCTCTTCCAGCCTAGTCACCCCTAACTGCTCTCCCCTCCAGGCTTGATCACCTGTAACTGCCCTCTCTTGCAGGCCTGGTCCCTTCCAATTGCCCTCCCCTGCTGGCCTGATTGCCTATAACTGCCGTCTTTTTGCAGGCCTGGTCCCTGTCAACTGTTCCCCTATCCCCCCACTGGCCATCCTGTGGTGGCCATCTTGTATCCACATGGGGCAGGATCTTTTGACCACATGGGGGCAGCCATCTTGTGGGTTGGAGTGATGGTCAATCTGCATTATTATTCTTTTATTAGATAGGATAGAGGCCTGTTGCATGGGTGGGGGCCAGCTGGTTTGCGATGAAGGGTGTCCTAGATCAGAGTGGGGATTCCCTTGGGGCATGGGGTGGCCTGGGCTAGGGGCCTGTGGTGGTTTGCAGGCCAGCCACACCCCCTGATAACCCAAGCAGAGGCCCTGGTATCTGAGATTTATTTATCTTCTATAATTGAAACTTTGTAGCTTGGAGCTGAGGTCTGGGCCAGCCAGGGTGTGTGGAAAGCTTGGCTTCCTCCATTGCCAGGGGCAACACAAGCCTTACTCCATGGTGGCAGCCATTGAAGCAGAGGCCTGGGCCTGCCAGGGTTTTCAGAAAGCTTGGTTTCCTCCATCACCAGGGGCAACCCAAGCCTCCCTCCTGCTCTCTCTGTGGTTGTAGCCATCTTGGTTGGGTTAATTTGCATACTTGCTCTGATTGGCTGGTGGGCGTGACTAGTGGGTATGGTTTGTGAGTATAGCAGAGGTACAGCCAATTTGCTTATTACTCTTTATTAGATAAGATTATTTGATATTTTTGAGATACATCATTTTCAAATTATTTCATTTTTGACTGCTTTATCAAGGTTCTGTATCCTTTTTTTTTTCCATGGGAAGTTTCTTTAATAAAAACAACACACAGGTACACACACAGATGATCTTCTAAAACATTGTCCTAGTGGTAAAATTTGATGAGACTCAATCTCTAGGACCCTCCATCTCCTTCCTCTCTGCGTTCCTACCTACCATTAACTGGGAGCTCTGTGGTGGTTGATAATATTCTTCTTGGTGCCTTTACTTTTGGGGATATACCAATAGTATTGCTTCATGTTTCTATGCTGCACTTCCAGTTTCTGGGATACACTTCCTTTTGTTCTGGGCTATGATACCCCAGGACTATGTTCTCCTCACAATTTGTCTAATGAGTGACTTGTATTTTTTTCAATTTCAGGTGACTACACTTGTAAATTGTCCCCAGAATCCTTCTAACAGGAAGAAAGGATGTTCCAAAAGAGCCAGAGTTCTTCTGGCTTCTGTGGAGGAGGCAACTTGGAATTTATTAGACAAGGGAGAGAAGATCGCCCAGGAAGCCACTGTTTTAAAGGAAGAGCTTACTGCTACACTGGAGGAAGTTCGCAAAGAAAGTGAGTGCTCTCGCCCAAGCTGCACTCCTCAGGGTGTTAGTTCCTGAATGATGTTTGTGAGTGATTTGTTTTCCTGATTAGTTTTTTGCAGAGCTCTGAGGAGCTAGCTGTGGGAGCCAGAGAGGCTCATTACACAGCTCTGAGGCTCAGGGACCACTCCTGGTTCTTCCCTTTAGTTGTTTGGGTCTTTCAGGCAGCTTTTGCCCCAGCAGCTTCTTCCCCTCACCACTCACAGTTTATCCACAATAAATAGAAGTGTACCCTTTCTTGTCATAGAATATAATGATAAATGACTAATGGAGCCGAAGACATATCTTCCCATACATGAATAAATCATAAAGTTCCTTGTGAACAGTTGGAAATATAAGTTTCTGATTACCTCTGAGATATATATATATATCTCAGAGGTAATTTATTTTTTTAAATATATTTTATTGATTTTTTTTTTTAATGGAGAGGAAAAGAGAGGGATAGTTAGAAAAATCGATGAGAGAGAAACATCAATTCAGCTGCCTCTTGCACAGTCCCTACTGGGGATGTACCTGCAACCAAGGTACATGCCCTTGACTGGAATAGAACCTGGGGCCCTTGAATCTGCAGGCTGACGCTCTATCCACTGAGCCAAACTGGTTAGGGCTATATATATTTTACTACCTAAACTTTTACATATGTGTCCACCCCTCCCCACCCCAGGTAAGTCCCTACCACCCCAGTGTCTGTGTCCATTGGCTATGCTAATATGAATGCATACAAGTTCTTTGGTTGCTCTCTAACCCCCTGCCCCTGCCATTTGTCTCTGGATCTATTCTTGTTCATCAAATTGTTGATCATTATATCCTACATATGAATGAAATTATGTAATATTTATCTTTCTCTGACTGGCTTATTTAGATTAGCATAATGCTCTCCAGTTCCATACATGCTCTTACAAATAGTAAAAGTTCCTTCTTTTTTATAGCAGCATAGTATTCCATTGTGTAGATGTACCACAGGTTTTTAAAAATATGTTTTATTTTTATTTTTTACAGAGAGGAAGGGAGAGATATAGAGAGCCAGAAACATTGATGACAGAGAAACACCGATTAGCTGCCTCCTGCACACCCCGACTGGGGATGTGCCCACAACCAAGGCATATGCCCTTGACCGGAATCGAACCTGTACCCTTCAGTCTGAAGGCCGAAGCTCTATCCACTGAGCCAAAGCTGTTTTGGCTGAACCAGCTTTTTTAATCTGCTCATCTGATGATGGGCATTTAGGTTGTTTCCAAATCTTTGCTATTGTAAATTGTGCTGCTATGAACATAGGGATGCATATATCCTTTCTGATTCATGTTTCTGGTGTCTTGGGATATATCCCTAGAAGTGGAATTTCTAGGTCAAATGGGAGTTCCATTTTTAGTTTTTTGAGGAAACTCCATACTGTTCTCCACAGTGGCAGTACCAGTCTGCATTCCCACCAGTAGTGAGTGCACAAGGGTTCCTTTTTTTCCACATTCTTGCCAGCACTTGTTTGTTGATTTGTTGATGATAGCTATTCTGACAGGTGCCTCATTGTCATTTTGATTTGCTTTTCTCGGATGATTATTGACTTTGAGTATGTTTTCATATGTCTCTGGGCCTTCTGTATGTCCTCTTTCGACAAGTGTCTATTTAGATCCTTTGCCCATTTTTTTTATTGGATTGTTTATCTTCTTGTTAAGTTGTATGAGTTCCCTGTAAATATTGGAGATTAAACCCTTATCTGAAATATCATTGGAAAATATTTTCTCCCATGCAGTGGGCTTTCTTGTTGTTTTGTTGATGGTTTCTTTTGCTGTGCAGAAGCTTTTTATTTTTATGTAGTTCCATTTGTTTATTTTTTCCTTTGTCACCATTGCCCTAGGAGCTGTGTTGGTAAAGATATTGCTACAACATATGTCTGCTATTTTGCTGCCTATGGAGTTATGTAGGATTTTTATGGTTTCTCATCTTACATTTAAGTCCTTTAGCCATTTTGAGTTTGTTTTTGTGTATGTGTAAGTTGGTGATCTAGTTTCATTTTTTTTTCCATTTTATGGAAGTTTTGATTTTCTAAACTTAAAAAAAATGGTTTGCAGAACTCAGGTTGCTGCTGTGTTAATATTACATACTGAAAGTTTATATTTCACCTTTTGATATCTTATGAGAGTATAATTTTTAATGAATGTAGGTCTCATTTGCAAATTATTTTTTTAAAAAAAGATTCAATATGCTTTGGTCAATAGAATGATTTCCTATATCAGTTTGCTGCAAGGAACTATTCTGAGAGGACAAGGAACTTAAATTTTCCTGATCTACTTTGTAAAAGAGATTTTGGATGTCTAAATATTTCCCTTCTCCCAACACCCAACATAACTTTAAGAAAATTAGGAAATCTTTGCTAATTAAATAATGAATGTAATTGCCACAATAAACTTTAGGTCTAATATAGGGGAGTTAGTTGTTATAAACTTTACATGTGATTTATATTTTCTAGGATAATACAGAGAAAACATGATGTCCAAGGTAATTTTAAATGACCCCATCATTCCTTCCTGCTTCCTCAGAGCCACCTTTGTCCTGTCTTCTGAGCCCTGGTACCATCATCCACTTAGTCACCAAGTTAGTTTGGCTCTTCGTTCTCATTCCAGCCTCCCTTCCAATCAGTCTTTTTAAATTCAACAAATTCTATCTCCTTTGGCCTCTCAGATCTGTTCCCTCCTCTCCATTTCTTTCTTTCTTTCTTTTAAAAATATATTTTATTGATTTTTTTACAGAGAGGAAGGGAGAGGAATAGAGAGTTAGAAACATCACTGAGAGAGAGACATTGATCAGTTGCCTCCTGCATGCCCCCAACTGGAGATGTGCCCACAACCAAGATATGTGCCCTTAACTGCAATAGAACTCAGTCTGCAGGCTGTGACGCTCTATCCACTGAGCCAAACCGGTTTTGGCTTCCTCTCCATTTCTAATGTTCCACCCCACATTCAGGATGACCGTATTAGCCTCATCACATACCAAAGCAAATAGAGCTTTAAAAAATGAAATTAAACTCATTTCCTTCCCTGCTTAAAATCCATTTAGAAGCTTTTGGAGAATTAGGGGGACTATCTTTCTGGATAAAGTTTAAACTCACAGCATTTCATAATTTGGCTCCTACCGTGCTCTCCCTTCTCATTTCCTGATTCTGTCCCTCCTCAAACTTTCATCCAAACAGGAGCTCCTGATATGCTGGTGGGTCCACTTGCTTTCCGCCTCTGTTACAAAGCTGCTGCCTTCACCTGGGGTGCTCTTCTCTTTCAGCCAGTTCTTCACAGCAGCAAAGCTCAGCCTGAGACAGCTTTTCCAGGAAGTGTTTACTGAATCCCACGGTGCTGATGTAGATGCCTCTCCTCTGTGTCCCCAGAGATTCTGAGCATCTCTCTTTCATAGAATTTAGCACCCCCTCAACTCCCCTGCCCACTCCAGGTGCCAAACATTGATTTACTTGTTCAGTAAATCTAGACTCTTTATTCCTTGAGGGTGGCAAATACCAATTCTTCTTTCTATTATATTTTTTTTGTTAGCGATGCCTGCCATAGAACAGACACCTGATAAATGTTAAAAGTAAAAAATTTGATGCATCATTTTGTCACTTGATATCATAAAATTTTATAATGGTTTTATCTTTGCTGCCATGAGAAATTACTCTTATAGTTATCATTTCATTGCTGTGTCTTTTTGTTTGAAATACAAATCCTATTCTGATATTGTTTCTTCCAGAAAATGGGATCTATTTGATAGCATAGTTTCCATAAACTACCTGGGAATAAATACGTAAGAAGCTGATCATTCTTAGAAGGTTACAATAATTGCAATAATTATGAACTAGTACTTTTTTTAAAAAAATATATTTTATTGATTTTTTTACAGAGAAGAAGGGAGAGAGATAGAAAGTCAGAAACATCGATGAGAGAGAGACATCGATCAGCCGCCTCCTGCACGCCCCACAGTGGAGACGTGCCCGCAAGCAAGGTACATGCCCCCGACCAGAATCGAACCTGGGACCTTTCAGTCCGCAGGCTGATGCTCTACCCACTGAGCCAAACCAGTCTCAGCTATGAACTAGTACTTTTTAAAAAAGGTTAATTAACATTTTTAGCTCACAAGAAGTCATTGTAAAGAAAAGTTATCCAAGAGAGGTTTGTTCAGATTTTGACTATGCAGTATGTCCCTCACTGTGTTCTGTTATAATGTGTGAACCACATACGTGGCCTATGCTGTGTATACCACAAATACATTTGGTTAGAGATCACCAAGTGCTTACATTCTGATTATTTTTGACAAACTGCCAAACAAACCACTGTCACAAATCTGAGGAGGGTGTGAAGATGCACCATCACATGCATAGCTGGGGATCTTAACTTGGAAAGAAGGCCGATGGGGATACAAATGCTGTCACGCTTTTGTCAAATACTCCTATTGCACTGGGAGAAGCTCAGAAGGAGATTGTTAATTCAGAGGAATGTATTGTAAATGATATAACTGGAGAAGAATCCATGAAAAACCCCTCAAACCCTCATGGAGATACACCAGGAAAAAACTCAAAGACGAGATAAAGAAGAAAAAGCAACAGCATCGAAAGAGCAGTGCACGTAGTGATGACGAAGAAAAGAAACTGAAAAACTGAATGCAGAGGAGGTCCGCCTTCTTCATATCAAGGAGCTCATGCAGATTGATGAGAGGAAGCGGCCTTACAATATCCTCTGTGAAACTTGGGAATCCACTGAGGAGAAAATAGAGACCTATCGAATGAAGCATCAGAGGCCAGCTGACCCCATGGACTTTTTCCTTGGACAGTAGTAACTACTTGCAGATAGTCACTCATGATAAACACAGCTGACGATACATTCTTTTCAGCTTCTTGCCAATGATTGTAGATGGGAAAGTTAGTGTCTGCTCATCTTGCTGCCTGTCTTCAATAAAGCTTCCAGAAGTCTAATAGTAAATTCATTCCTTTCCACACTGAAGAAATAGAAGAAAAAAAGGAAGTACATTAAAGCAGATTAAGATTTTTATGTCCAATTTTATATTAGTGATATGGAAAGAGACCCTGGTGCATTTGTTCTCTCTCTCTCCCTTTCTCTCTCTCTCATCTTCCATTAATAGTTAAGTCTTAAACTTTATTTTTTTTTCAATTTTTATGGCCCTTCAGTGTTTGACATTTTAAAGGTAGATTACTTAGTTTTTCTCAAAACTAGGGCTTCATATTTTTTAAATTAGTAGTAATTATAATTGTCATTTTAGAGTCATTTGATTTTGCCTTCTAAGATTTCCTGGTTTGCAGCTAAAAAAACCCCAAACAAACCAAAAACCAAAAACAACACCACAAAAAAACCAAAAAAACTATCTGAAAAAAAATTTGTAGAAGATGTGAATAACTTTATTCTTTGTGGTAATGATTCTGTTTTTCACTCATTTATAAAATTTTGATTTTAAACATATTTCCTTGTGTCTTACACCTGGAACTAAATGTGGTAGATTTTGAATGGAAAAATAGTGATTTTGTCATTCTTGAATCAGAGTTACCAATCAGTGTTAGATCTTTTACCATTTTGGACATGAGCGTCTAGACACAGAAATCCTTTCCGTTATCATTGAGGATATTGTTTGTGATCCTATATATATATATTTTTTAAAAAATTAAATCTTTATTATTAAGATTATTACATTTGTTTCTCTTTTTCCCCCTCCATAGCTCCCCTCCAGCCGGCTCGCAACCCTCCCTCTACCCTTACCTCCCTCCCGTTGACCTCATCAATAGGTGCATGACCTTTGTCCAGTTTCTCCCTGTACACTCCTCAACCCTTTCCCTCTGAAAACTATCAGTCCACTCCCTTTCTGTGCTCCCGATTCTGTTATATTCACCAGTTTATTCTGTTGATCAAATCTTCAATTCCCTTAAGTTTCAGATTCACTTGTTGATAGATATGTATTTGTTGTTCATAATTTTTTATCTTTTACCTTTTTCTTCTTCTTCTAAAAGAGTACCTTTCAGCATTTCATATAATACTGGTTTGGAGTTGATGAACTCCTTTAGCTTTTTCTTATCTGTGAAGCTCTTTATCTGCCCTTCAATTCTGAATGATAACTTTGCTGGATAGAGTATTCTTGGTTGTAGGTTCTTGCTATTCATCACATTGAATATTTCTTGCCACTCCCGTCTGGCCTGCATCATTTCTGTTGAGAAATCAGCTGACAGTCGTACGGGTGCTCCCTTGTAGGTAACTGACTGTTTTTCTCTTGCTGCTTTTAATATTCTCTCTTTGTCTTTTGCTCTTGGTATTTTTATTATGATGTGTCTTGGTGTAGTCTTCTTTGGATTCCTTTTATATGGGGTTCTGTGTGCTTCCTGGACTTGTAAGTCTATTTCTTTTACCATATGTGGGAAAATTTCAGTGATTATTTCTTTAAGTAGGTTTTCAGTATCTTGCTCTCTCACTTCTTCTGGCACCCCCATAATTCTGATGTTGGTACACTTGAAGCTGTCCCAGAGGCTCCTTACATTATCTTCACATTTTTTGATTCTTTTCTCTTCTTGCTTTTCCAGTTGAGTGTTTTCTGATTCTTTATATTTCAAATTTTTGACTTGATTCTTGTCTTCCTCTAGTCTGCTGTTAGGTCTCTGTACAATATTTTTTAATTCAGTCAGTGTATGTTTAAATTTTAGTTGGTTCTTTTCCATCTCTAGTTGGTTCTTTTTCATCTCTTCTTGGGCCTCACTAAATTTATCCATCTTGAAAAACCTTATAAGTGTGGTTTTGAAATCTATACCCAGTCATTTGTTTTCCTCCATTTCTTTTGTTTGTGATCCCTTCCCTTGTCTTGGCATTTTCTCTATGCTGGGAGAACCTCTGTGTTGGATTCAGCCTTATGATACCAGACTAGCAAAACTGCAGAAGCCTCTCTATTGA
>PVJN01027050.1:0-28398 GCA_004026805.1 Lasiurus borealis
CCACAATTCTGATGTTGGTACACTTGAAGCTGTCCCAGAGGCTCCTTATATTATGTTCACATTTTTGGATTCTTTTCTCTTCTTGCTTTTCCAGTTGAGTGTATCTTTTATACAGCTTTTTTAGTGTTTCCTCTAGGTATTATATTTATATATACACTACAGGGCCAGTACACAAAAGTTGTGCACTGGGGGTGGGTGGGTGTGTCTCAGCCCAGCCTGTGCCCTCCCGCATTCCTTAGCATTGCCATAGAGGTGGGAGAGGCTCCCGTCACCGCCACTGCGCTCACCAGCTGTGAGCAGCACTCCCCCTGAGAAGCACACTGACCATCAGGGGGAAGCTCCTGTGTTGAGCATCTGCCCCCTGGTGGTCAGTGTACATCATAGTGATCGGTCGTCCTGCTGTTCAGTCGATTTGCATATTAACTTTTTATTATATAGGACTAGAGGCCTGGTGCATGAAAATTCATGCACTGGAGGGGAAGTCCCTTAACCTGGCCTGCCCCCTGTCTCAGTCTGGGAGTCCTCAGGGATGGGAGGCAACCCGGCAATCAGGGAAAGGCAACAACCCATCACACCTGCGGCTGCCACTGGTGCAGTACAAGCCTCGGCTGGCCCTGGTTACATGAACCTCAGGTGGCCCTGGGCAGCTAGGGGGCTGAGGGGACTGTGGGACTCCAGAGGCAGATATGTGCCTGCTGCCCTTGCGGGGCTGAGGGGACTGAGCACCACTATCTTGTAGTTGTGGGTGCTGCCATCTTTGAGGGCATGACAGTCAATTAGCATATTCCCTCCTTATTGGCTGTGGATGCTGCCATCTTTGAGTTAGGGCAGTCAGTTAGTATATTCCCTCCCTATTGGCTGTGGATGCCATCATCTTTGAGGGTAGGAGAGTCAATTAGCATATTCCCTCTTTATTAGATAGGGTAATGTATCACAGTTTACAGGTATTAACATTTTACCAGTTCCGTTGAAGTATAGAAACCTCCCATAACCTCTCCTTTTATGGTTGTTTTAAATATTTTCCCTACATACCTTGAGAACCAGAGTAGACAGTGTTATGTTTTTTGCTTTAATCGCCAATCTATTTAGAAAACTAAAGAGAGGAAGTAAATTCTGTTGTATTTACTCATATTTTTGTTCTTTCCTGATGTTTCAAGGCTCTGTCTTTTACCTTTTCCTTTCTGTTTAAAAACTTCCTTTAGCCATTCTTTAAGGGTAGGTCTGTTAGCAGCAATAGATTTTCTTAGTTTTCTTTCATCTAAGAATGTCATTTCTGAAAAATATTTTCTTTGGACATAGAATCCTGGGTTGACAGTTCTGTTCTTTCAGCACTTGAAAAATATTGTACCACTTCCTTCTGGCCTCCTTAATTTGTTATGAGAAATCTATCACTGAATTTGTCATTCCTTATAGTTCATTCATCATTTGCCTGGCCACTCTCAAGATTTTGTCTTCATTTTTATTTTCACAAGTGTGGCTATGATGTTTCTCTATGTGGATTTCTGGATTTATCCTGTTTGGCTTTTGCTGAGATTTGTAAAACTGTCTTTTGCGAAGTTTGGGAAATTTTCAGCTATTCTTTCTTTCTTTTCTTTTTTTTTTAAATTTAATAAATCTTTATTGTTCAGATTATTGCAATTGTTCCCCCCCCCTCATACCGCCCCTCCATCCAGCTCCCACCTCACCCTCTGCTCTTACCTTCTCCCTCATTGTCCTCATCCATAGGTGTATGGTTTTTGTCCAGTCTCTCCCCACACCCCTTACCTTTTTGCCCTGAGAATTGTCAGTCCACTCCCTTTCTATGACCTTGATTCTATTATATTCACCAGTTTATTCAGATTTTTTAAAAAATATATATTTTATTGATTTTTCACAGAGGAAGGAAGAGGGATAGAGAGTTAGAAACATTGATGAGAGAGAGACATTGATCAGCCGCCTCCTGCACGCCCCCCACTGGGGATGTGCCCGCAACCAACGTACATGCCTCTGACCGGAATCGAACCTGGGACTTTTCAGTCCGCAGGCTGATGCTCTATCCGCTGAGCCAAACTGGTTTCGGCCAGATTTTTTATTCACTTGACTTTTAGATTAACTTGTTGATAGATAGGTGTTTGTTGTTCATAATTTTTATCTTTACCTTTTTCTTCTTCTTCCTCTTCTTAAAGAGTGCCTTTCAGCATTTCATATAAACTCCTTTAGCTTTTTCTTATCTGTGAAGCTCTTTTTCTGACCTTCAAATCTGAATGATAGCTTTGCTGGGTAGAGTAATCTTGGTTGTAGGTTCTTGATATTTATCACTTTGAATATTCCTTGTGACTCCTGTCTGGCCTGCATAGTTTCTATTTGAGAAATCATATGGGAGCTCCCTTGTAGGTAACTAACTTTTTTTCTTTTGCTGCTTTTAATATTCTCTCTTTGTCTTTTGCTCTTGGTATTTTAATTATGATGTGTCTTGGTGTGGTCCTCTTTGGATTCCTTTTTGTTTGGGGTTCTGTGTGCTTCCTGGAATGGTAAGTCAATTTGTTGCACCAGATGTGGGAAGTTTTTAGTCATTATTTCTTCAAATAGGTTTTCAGTATCTTGCTCTCTCTCTTCTTCTGGCACCCCCACAATTCTGATGTTGGTATGCATGAAGTTGTCCCAGGGGCTCCTTACACTATCTTCACATTTTTAGATTCTTTTTTCTTTTCCAGTGAAGTGTTTTCTACTTCTTTTGTATTTCAAATCTTTGGCTTGATTCTTGTGTTCCTCTAGTCTGCTGTTAAGTCTCTGTATAATATATTTTTTTTATTTCATTCAGTGCATGTTTAATTTCTGGTTGGTCCTTTTTCATCTCCTTTTGGATCTCACTAAATTTATCCATCTTTTCTAGGAAATTCTTGATAGACCTTGTAACCATGGTTTTGAACTCTATATTCAGTCGTTTGTTTTCCACCATTCCTTTTGTTTGTGATCTTTCTTTGCCTCCGCATTTTGGTTGCTTCTCTGAGTTGGTAGAGTAGCTTTGTGTGCTCGGTTTCCTATATGGTCCAGTAGCTCCACGTCCCCAGTTACCTGAGGAGCACCCCTTTGTGGACTGTCTGTACAGCCTCGTTGTAGTTAAGTCTTGATTATTGTTGGCATCACTGGGGGGAATTGACCTCCAAGCCAGTAGGTTGTGAGGATCAGCAGTGTCTACCCTGGGAGAACTTATGTGCTGGAGTCAGCCTTATGATACAAGACTTGCAAAAATGCAAAATCCTCTGTGTTCGGCTTGGATGGAGCAGAGTCTCATGGCTGAGCAGATATTCTTGGCTTCCCGTCAGCCCTGCCCTCTGAGGGCCCCAGGTCTCAGTGTCCCTTGGTAATCACTGCAGCCCTCTCTGCACACACTCGCGATTGTACACTTCCACACTTCTGCCTTTTGTGGTTCCCCTGAGTTTCCATGTGCTCCGGGGACCCGTATGAGTCTTGAGTCTCCAGGGTCTCTCTCAGAAATGAGGTTCAGTGCAATCAGATCTGGGGTTCAGTGCAGTTGGGAGTTTTGGTCTCCCTCCTGCTAGAGGAAGCCAGCCAGGCACTCTGCCACCTGACCTTGCCATGCATGTGTCCCAGTACCTCAGCTTTTTGCACCTCCTCTGAGTTTCCGTGAGCCCCTCTCTTTCCTTCTAGTTGTAGACTTTCCACTCAGCCAGCTTTCCTGTGCATCTGGATGATGACAGTTTTGTCTTTTAGCTGTAGTTTTGAAAATGTGTGAGGCAGCAGTTTAGGTGTTCACCTATGCTGCCATCTTGTGTTTTTTTTCCCAGCCATTATTTCTTTAAATATTTTTTCAGCACCATCTTCTTTTCCCTCTTCTTCTGGGGGATCAGATGATTCAAGCTTTTTTAATCTTTTGTATAATCCTAGTTCTCTGCTGTTGAACCTATCTATTGAGTTGTTATTGTTTTTAAATTTCAGTAATGGTAAACTTTATTTCCAAAATTTCCAATGAAAAAAAAAATCTCTTTCTTTGCTAAGAAGTCCTATTCTTTGCTAAATCTTTCTAGTTTTTCATTTGTTTTAAGAAGGTTTGTAATTGCTCATTGAAGCTGGCACTACTCTGGCTATGAGAAGGAGGGGTGCCTTCATGTTGTTACCCTGTGATCTCCACTGACTCTTTTGGATTCACACCGGTTTGCCCAATAGGTTTGTCCAATACCAGACTCTCCATTCAATCATCTCAGAACCATCCTAGTAGGGGTGTTGGGAAACCTCATTTCAATCTATGTTTCCCACCAGGCTTTTGCTATTGAGATGAGGTTAGGACTGCAGTGCCCCCTCCCCCTCTGCAGTATTTGACTGGAATAGAATGGTTATTATCTAAAAATTTACTATCTAAAAGGGACTAGGCTGTCCCTTTCTTGGTTCTTTGGATAGAGGATGGAGTTGTTGTTTTTTTGTCTATGCCTATTGGCTATTTCTTAATATCTAGTCTGGAATACATGAGGAGAAAAGGAAAATTTAGGAACTCACGACCATGTCATTCTTTGGGTCCTGAGGTCTTTAATCTTCCTTACTTCTCTCTACTCTTCAGAGTTTTCTTGTGTTTGCTTTAGATTTGATGTCCATGGTGTTTTAGCTATCTTGTGTGTGTGGGGGGATCAGAGCCAATATATCTATTGCATTTTTCTGTGAAAGCCCTTTGATCCTTATCATTATCTACACTAGATATAGTTTATGTTGCTTCATTCTCTAAAGGTCAGAGAACAGGGTGTATCTTCAAGAACATCCAGTAATTCTGATGGTGGCTTAGCTTGGACCAGGAATTGCTGCAGGGTAGAGTACTGGACGTTATCTAACTTCCCAGAGCTCGTCAATTCTGTCTGTTGTGAGGATTAGATGTGGTATATTTCTGGTAACTGGCACATAATCAAGTTCTATAAAAGTATAGCTATTGGGGAGAGGAAGAGGGTGGCTGGCAGGATGGGAATGAAGGAGAGGAAGTGAGTGAGGGTATGAAAGGAGAGTATGTGGATATTTATGGTGTGTGTGTGAGTGAGTGAGGGACAGTTAAATGTTGCAGGAGCAGCAGGGGCTGGCAGACAGGATCTCTTGGACAAGGAGAGACTACCACTGCTGTGAATTCCCTGGACAGTGGGACTCCAGCATGGAGCCCACGCCATCTTGAAGGGGAGAACGGCCTTTTGTAGGAACTCATCAACACCACCAATAAGACCGGCAGCTACTACAACCAAAATCCTGCTACAGACCCGTGGACCTGGGCCCTCCACCTCCAAAGCTATACCGCTTGGCAGCATTAAGTGCAACATCTCCCTCCCCAGTGGCAGAACTCCGGACAAAACATTCACCTGTTTCCAGCACCCACAGGCAGCCAGGGCACTCCACTCCCTAGGCAGCACCTGGGAGCCCCTGGCAGCCCCTGCAGGTGTGATTTTGTACTGACAAGGGCGTTTGGCCCCACAGTAGAAATTCTGAACTCCCTCTTCCCAAATAACTTCCCAGAGACACCCTAGCTGTGTAACTTCAGGGCCGGGGCCCCTCAGAGTGCATCAGAGCTCTATACAGGTAAACTCACCACCACAGATAAGGGAAGGCATGCTGAGCCTATATATTCACACGGTCCTTTGGGGAGTTGCTTGAGCACCTGCTGGGTGTGATTCTGTACAGACAAGGGCACGCTGCCCCACAGTAGAAACTCTGAACTCCTTCCTCCTGAATAACTGCCCACATATAAAACCCCAGCTGTTTAACTTCAGTGTGAGGGCTGCTATTCAAAATGTGTCAGAGTTCTGCACAGGCAAATGCACCACCAGTCCAAACACATACTTACAAAGGGCAGGCACCCTGAGCCCATCTACTCACAGGGTGCTTGTGGGACCTGCTGTGACTCCTGACTGGGTGTGATCTTGAACAAAAAGGGACACACTGCCCCCAGCAGTAGAAATTCTGAATTTACTCATCTTGGACATCTGCACAGACACCCCAGTAGGGTAACTTCAGTGCCAGGGCCCCTCAAAGTGCATCAGAGCTCTGTGCCAGCAAACTGACTGCCACAAATGCACAAATTTCCAAAGGGCAGGCATCCTCCAGGGAGCTGCTTTGAGCCCCTGCTACGTGTGATTCTGTACAGACAAGGACGCGATGTCTTGCAGTAGAAATTCTGAACTCCCTCTTCCTGAATAACTGCCCACATTCACCACAGCTGCTCAACCTCAGTTTCCAGACCTCTCAGAGTGCGTCAGAGCTTTGTGCTGGCAAACACACATCCACAGACTCGAATTTTCAACATGCAGGCACCCTAAGCCCATCTACCCACAGGGCGCTAGTGGGGATCACTGTGAGCTCTCTCTGGGTGTGATCTTAGACAAATAGGGACACACTTCCCCCACAGTAGAAATTCTGAATTCACTCATCTTGGAGAACTGCCCGCAGGTGCCTCAATTATGCAGCTACACTGCCAGGGCCCTTCAGAGAGCTTCAGTGCCTCGTAGGCAAACGTAATGTGGGTGCCCCTGTGATCCTCCACTGAGAGCATGCACATATCTACCACAGGTACAGCAGCAAAATCTGAGTCTGCCCATCCCACAACTACAGAACTCTGGACAGCACAATCACATCTTTCCAGAATGTGGCCCCCTGAACCCTATCACCCCAAAAGATGGTCTCTGGGTACCACTATGAGTCCCTGTTAGGCATGCATGATTTCAACTATGCAAGATAGCAAAAATTAGGACACTCCCTCCACAGCTGCTGACTTATAGACACTGCATTTGTGCCTCTCAAGCTTACAGATCTACATCAAGAGAACTTAAATAGCTCAAGCAGGGAGCTACATTAGATTACCCAGGAAAACTGAGAGATTACACCAGTAGCACTATCCCCAAAAGAAGCTGGGTAGCAAAGCCATTGGATCTACAATTAAAACATTACTGGAAGACATGGAAAGACAAAAAAGCAACCCCCAAAGGAAAGAAAAAGAGAAAACACCAGAAAGACAGTTAAATGAAATTGAGGCTAGCAGCCTAACAGAGAAAGAATTCAGAGTAATGGTTATAAGAATGTTTAAATGGTTGGATGACAAATATATGCAACTCAATGAGAATTATAAGGAGCTGAATGAGAATGTCCCCAACATGAAAAAGAACAAAGAGAAGATGAAAGGGATGACATAGCTGCAATAAAGAACACAATGGAAGTCTTAAACAGAAGACTAGAAGAGGCTGAGGACCGCATCAGTGAATTAGGAGACAAGGTAGGAAAAAACACACAATCACAACAGCAAATGTAAAGAAGACTTAAAAAGCAAGAGGAGAGCCTAAGGGAGCTTTGGGACAACACACAATGAAACAATATTCCCACAATAGGGGTAACATAAGGAGAGGAAGAGAAAGCAAGGAATAGAAAACCTTTTTGAAGAAATAATGACAAAAACTTCTCTAATACTGGCAAGAAAAAAAAACCCATGCAAGTCCAAGAAGCACATAGAGTCCCAAACAAGATGAATCCTAAATGACTGACATCAAGACACATCATAATTAAATTGGCAAACACCAAAGACAAAGTAAGAATCTTAAAGTCTGCCAGAGAGAGACACAAAGTTACCTACAAGGGTTCTATTAGAATATCAACAGATTTCTCAACAGAAACACACCAGACTAGAAGGGAATGGAATGAAATTTACAAAGTGATGCAAAGTAAGGGACTGAACCCAAGAATACTGTACCCAGCAAGGCTATCATTCAAAATTGAAGGTGGAATCAGGAGTTTGATAGACTAAAAAGGACTAATAGTTTATCATTACCAAGTCAGCAATGCCAGAAATGCTGAAAGGACTGCTGTAAAAAGAAGAAAGAGAAAGGCAAGAAGAAACTCAAACATTAAGGAAAAATATGACAACAAACATGTACTTCTCACTAATAACATTAAATGTAAATGGATTAAATGTACCAATCAAAAGACATAGGTTAGCTGAATGGATAAGAAAACATGACATATATATTTGCTGTCTGCAAGAGACCCACCTCAGAACAAAGGATTCACACATTCTGAGAGTGAAGGGACAGAAAAACATTTTTCAGGCAAATGGAAATGAGAAAAAAGCTGGGGTTGCAATATTTATATCTGATAAAATATAAGTAAAGGCCATAACAAGAAATACGAAAGGCCACTACATAATGCTAAAGGGAGCAATTCACTAAGAAGATAAGACTCTGGTAAACATATATGCACCCGATACAGAAGCACCCAAAGACATAAAACAACTTCTGGAAGACCTCAAGGGAGAGATTGATAGCAATACAGTTTTACTAGGGGACTTTAATACTCCACTGACACCGCTGGATAAATCAACCAAAAAAAAAAAATCAGAAAAGAAACAGTAGTCCTAAATGATACACTGAATCAGATGAACTCAACTGACATCTTTACAACATTCCACCCTAAAGATACAGAATATGCATTCTTCTCAAATGCACCTGGAACATTTTCAAGGATGGGCCATTTATTAGGATACAGGCAAAGTCTTTTCAAATTCAAGAAGATAGAAATCATATCAAGCAACTTCTCAGATCATAATGGCATAAAATTGGAAATAAAATACAATAAAAACAATCCAAAAAACAAACAAACACTTGGAGACTAAACAGTATGCTATTAAACAATAACTGATTACCAGAGAGATTAAGGAAGAAATAAAAAACATCATGGCAACAAATGACAATGAAAACACAACAATCTGAAATCTATGGGACACAGCGAAAGCAGTCTTGAGAGGGAAGCTTATAGCTCTACAAACCTACTGTAATAAACAAGAAACAATGGTAATAAATTATATGACCCACAACTCAAAGAATTAGAAAGAGAACAACAAGAAAATCCCAGAATAAGTAGAAGGAAGGAAATGATAAAGATGAGAGTGGAGATAAACGACATAGAGACCAAAAACACAATAAAAAGTTGAACAAAACCAAGAGTTGTTTTTTTGAAAGGTTAAACAAAATTGATGAACCTCTAGCCAGGCTCACTAAAAAGCAAAAAGAGAAAACTCAAATAAACATTATCAGAAATGAAAGAGGAGAAATAACAAAAGAATGCACAGAAATACAAGACTGTGAAAAGTATTATCAACAACTCTATTCTAACAAACTAGACAACCTGAAGGAAATAGACATCTTCCTAGAAAAATACAACCTTCCAAAACTTAATAAGGATGTATCTAAACATCTCAATAGGCCAATAACTATGGAAGAAATTGAATCAGTTATTAAAAGCTTCCAGCAAAAAAAGCCTGAGACCAGACAGCTACATGGGAGTTTTATCAAACATTCAAGGAAGAATTAAAACCTATTCTTCTCAAACTATTTAAAAAAACTCAAGAGGAAGGAACATGTCCAAACTCCTTCTATGAAGCCAGTATCACCCTAATGCCAAAGCCAGATAAAGAAAACACAAGGAAAGAGAATTAAAGGCCAATATTCTTCATGAATATAGACACCAAGATCCTCAACAAAATGCTAGCAAATTGGATCAGCAGTACATCAGAATGATCATACACTATGACCCAGTAAGATTTATTGTAGAAATGCAAGGATGGTACAATATCCACAAGTTAATAAACATGACACATCACATAAACAAACTGAGAGATAAAAATCACATATTCATATCAATTGATGCAAAAAATGCATTTGACAAACTCCAACACCCATTTTTGATAAAAGCACCCAGCAAGGTGGGAATAGAAGGATCATACCTCAACATCATAAAAGCCATATATTACAAACTCACAGCCAACATCATACTTAATGGACAAAAACTAAAACCGTTTCCCCTAAGAACAGGAACAATACAGGGATTCCCGCTTTCACTCATGTTCAACATACTACTGAAAGTTCTTGTCATTGCAATTAGACAAGAAGAAATAAAAGGCATCCCATTGAAAAAGAAGTAAAACTGTCCTCATTTGCAGTTGATATGATACTATACATGGAAAACCCTAAAGACTCCATCAAAAAATTATTCAACTTAATAAATGAATTCGGCAATGTAGCAAGATACAAAATTAACATGAAGAAATCTATGGCATTTCAATACACAAACAATAAACTTACAGAAATAAAAACTAAGAAAACAATCCCATTTACCATTGCACCAAAAAAATTAAGGTATATAGGAATAAACTAAGAAGGTAAGAGACTTCCAACTCAGAAAACTACAAGACATTTTAAAAAGAGATAGAGCAAGATATAAAATGATGAAGGAGCATACCTTGTTCATGGATTGGGACAATCAACATCATTAAAATGTCCATACTACCCAAAGCAATCTATAGATTCAATGAATTGCCCATTAAAATGCCAATGGCATATTTCACAAACTTAGAAAGAACTCTCCAAAAATTTATTTGGGATAAAAAGAAGACCCCGAATAGCCACAGCAATACTGAGAAAGAACAAAATAGGAAGGGTCTCAATGCCAGATTTCAAGCTGTATTACAAAACCATTGTTCGCAAAACAGCCTGGTACTGGTACAAGAACAGGCATATGGACCAATGGATTAGAATAGAGAATCCATATATTGACCCAAACCACTATGCTCAATTAATATTTTACAAAGGAGGCATGAGCATACAATGGAGTCAAGACAGTTTCTTCAATAAATGGTGTTGGGAAAATTAGACGGATGCATGCAAAAAAATGAAACTAGACCACCAACTTACACCGTACACAAAAATAAACTTCAAATGGATACAGGACTTAAACATAAGATGGGAAACCATAAAAATACTAAAAGAATCCTCAGGCAGAGAAATTTCAGACATATGCCGAAGCAATTTTTTCACTGATACCGCTCCTAGGGTAATGGAAACAAAAGAGAAAATAAACAAATGGGACTACATCAAAATAAAAAGCTTTTGCACAGCAAAAGAAACCACCAAAAACAACAAGAAAGCCCACTGTATGGGAGAGCATATTTGCCAATGTTATTACTGAGAAAGGTTTAATCTCCAACATTTACAGTGAACTTATACAACTTGATAAAAGGAAAACAAATGGTCCAATAAAAAATGGTCATGGATCTAAATAGAATCTTTTCGAAAGAAGACAGAAGGAAGGACAAGAGACACATGAAAACATGGTCAAAGTTACTAATTATCTGAGAGATGCAAATCAAAATGACAATGAGATACCATCTCACACCTGTCAGAATGACTGTCATCAACAAATTAACAAACAAGTGTTGGTGAGAATGGGGAGAAAAAGAAACCTTTGTATACTGCTGGTGGGAATGCAGACTAATGCAGCCACTGTGAAGAACAGTATGGAGTTTCCTAAAAAAAAGCTAAAAATCTAACTCTCATTTGACCCAGTAATCCCACTCCTATTAACACCCATTAGAAAGGATATATGCACCCCTATGTTCATAGCAGCACAATTTACAATAGCTACCATTTGGAAACAGTCTACGTGCCCATGAGCAGAAGAGTGGATCAGAAAACTGTAGTACATCTACACAATGGAATACTATGCTGCCATAAAAAGAAGGAATACTTACCATTTGCAGCAACCTGGATGGAACTGGAGAGCATTATGCTAAGTGAAATAAGCCAGTCAATGAAAGAAAAATACCCCATGATCTCACTGATTTGTGGATAATAAAGAACATTATAAACTGATGAACAAAAAGATAGATACAGAGGCAGTAGAGCATCAAACAGACTGTGAAATTTCAGTGGGAAGTTTAGGGAGAGGTGGGGGACATAAGAGATCAACCGAAAGATTTATATGCATTCATATAAGCAAGACACTGGGGGCTAATGGCAATGGGAAGATATGTACACATGTAATACATTAATAAAAAATTTGGAAAAAAAACCATAAAGAATAACTAAAAATGAAAAAAAGAATCACTATTATTTTTATAAAACAGATTACAAATTTTCTAGCTATGTTGTGAATAATATGACCTTTACCAGGAAAAAGACAAAGTAAGACTAGAATTACAAAGCCAGATGACTTGGAAACCAAGATGGCGGCATAGGCAATCACCTAAACTGCTGCCTCACACAACAATTTCAAAACTACAAGTAAAAGACAGAACGGACATCATCCAGAACCACAGAAAAATTGGCTGAGTGAAAATTCTACAACTAGAAGGAAAGAGAGAAGCTCATAGAGACTCAGAAGCTGCAAAAAGTGAGGTACAGAGATGCGTGTGTGGAGAGAGCGGGTGGCGGTGTGCCTGGCTGGCTTCCTCTAGTGGGAGGGAGACAGAAACTCCCAACTGCTTCGAACCCCCCTTATCCTACGACATTGAATCCCAGCTCCGGGCAAGACTGGACTGTGAAAAGGGAAGAGTGCACAGAAATTTAAGGGAACCATGAAAAGGCAGAAGTCTGGGGCGTGCAAACCAATGCATGCAGAGAGGATGGACTACTGATTGTGTCGCTGGCTCTCTCTGGTGGGAAGGAGACAGAGCCTCTCAATTGTGCCATTTCTAACTGCACCAAACCCATTTCGGGCGAGACCCTGGGGACCCAGATTCATACAGGACCTGGAGTGCAAGGGAACTGGAAAGGCAGAGATCTGGAGGCACCCATGCATGGGCACAGAATGGGCCGAAGTGATTACTGATTACCCACAGACACTTGAGACCCAGGGGCTGCAGAGGGCAGGGCTGACGGGAAGCCAAGGCTGTCTCTCCTCAGCCCTGAGACTCGACCCTACCCAGTCTGAAAAGAGAGGCTTTTGTAGTTTTGTAAGTCTTGCATCATAAGGCTGATTCCAGCATAGAAGTTCTCCCGGCATAGTGAAAATGCATAAACAAAGGGACAGCCCACAAATGAAAGAAATGGAGGAAAACAAAGGACTGGATATAGAATTCAAAACCATGCTTGTAAGGTTTTTCAAAAATTTCCTAGAAAAGATGGATCAATTTAGAGAAACCCAAGAAAACATGAAAAAGGACCAACTAGAAATTAAAAATACACCTACTGAAACAAAAAATATTATACAGAGAGCTAACAGCAGATTAGAGAAACACAAGAATTAAGTCAAAGATTGAAATACAAAGAAGTAGAAAACACTCCACTGGAAAAGAAAAACAAATTAAAAAATGTGAAGATAGTGTAAGGAGTCTCTGGGACTTCAAGCATACCAACATCAGAATTATGGGGTGCCAGAAGAAGAGAGAGAGCAAGATACTGAAAACCTATTTGAAGAAATAATGACTTCCCACATCTGCTGCAACAAATAGACTTACAAGTCCAGGAAGCACACAGAACCCCAAATAAAAGGAATCCGAAGAAGACCACACCAAGACATCATAATTAAAACACCAGGAGCAAACAACAAAGAGGGAATATTGTAAGCAGCAAGAGAAAAACAGTTCATTACCTACAAGGGAGCACCCATATGATTGTCAGCTGGTTTTTCAACAGAAACTATGCAGGCCAGATGGGAGTGGCAAGAAATATTCAACGTGATGAATAGGAAGAACCTATAACCAAGAATACTCTACCCAGCAAAGCTATCATTGAGAACTGAAGGTCAGATAAAGAGCTTCACAGATAAGAAAAAGCTAAAGGAGTTCATCAACACCAAACTAGTATTTTATGAAATGCTGAAAGATACTCTTTAGGAAAAGGAAGAAGAAAAAGGTAAAGATAAAAATCACGAACAACAAATACATATCTATCAACAAGTGAATCTAAAAGTGAATTAAAAATCTGATGAACAGAATAAACTGGTGAATATAATAGAATTGGGAAAGGGGTGAGGGAGGTACAGGGAGAGACTGGACAACAATCATACAAGTATGGATGAGGACAATGTGGGGGGAGGTAAGGTAGAGGGAGAAGCAGGAGCAGGTGGAGGGAAGCTATGGGGGGAAAAGAGAAACAAATGTAATAATCTGAACAATAAAGATTTATTAAATTAAAAAAAACAAAGTGGCTGTTTTATGTAAGAAAGTTATAGTTAAATAATAAGCCCCAGACATGATGTCTTTCTATCCCAAATACTACATCTAGATATGAATTTTATTTAAAACATGGTGCAAGCACTGAGATTCCTCTAAGAAAGTGAAGCACAGTCAAGCAATTGGTGGCTTGTTGTTAATATTAATGCTGTAATGAATCCTATTCTTTGTTTAAAATATTTCACACTGCAAGAAGAAATTAAGAGACCTGGGGGAGGATTCTCTGCTCCCTAAAGAGAAACGGGAGAGTGAGTCATTGACAGTATTTTAGGCAATGCTCTGCTGCTCACAACCTCAGCCTGATTACTCACTGACTTCAAAATATGTCTGTCAGTTCCTGAATACAAGTCAGGTGTAAGCTGCAAGGGCAGGAAGGAGGGACTCTCGGCTTTTCCCAGGAGAAAGAGTGGGCTTCTAAGCTAGAAGGGACCAGGGGCTATTCCTGGTTGTCTGAGTCGCTGGATCTGGATGGATCTGGATGAAGATGGTCCACAGAAGCCTTTTGACTACTGTGGGGACTGACCCAATATGTCAGTTTGGAACAGTCATGGAGAAGCACAGCATTAGGTCTGCTTCCCTAGACAGGGGATTCCCACACAAGCGATTTATTGAAAAGAGTACTCAGGAGAAAGCATTGGCTTCATAGTAGGTTATGGATGGAACCCTTAGCAGACTTTTTTTTTTTTGTCTTTGTTAACCTATATTGGCTTTTGGTGAAAGCCAATAATTTACTTTGAGTTGGATGTTTTTAAGAAGTATTCAATCTTGATTAATTTTTTATTGTCAACCTGATCCTGAAATACCCTATGGCACCCATTGCATCAGAGCCTGTTCTGTCTTGAGGCAAAGAAGTGAAGGCTTTGTTTTCTTGTATCAATCAGTCCTTAGCTAGGGATAATCTGGCCCTAAATCAGGGATAATTCCCAGGCACATTTGGGCAATATGGCTCTATCACCCAAGGGCAATTCTTCAGACAAGGTTAGAGGTGGGAGGTTAACAGTGACACTGTCAGTAGCTGGAAGAAGGATCCTTGGGAATATAGGCAGGGTTCCAGAGCTTCTATAGTTCCAGGCTTTATCATAACACCAAGTGAAAACCATTGGCTTTGCTTCTTCCTAATTTGCTATGTGACCTTGAGCAAATTATTCAACCTCTCTGTCTTTTCTGTAAAAAAAGAATTGGCACTCATGGACTCTTTTATTTTTAATTTTTATTAATGTATTACTTGTGTACCTATCTTCCCACTGCCCCCCCCATTCCCATGCATGTCCTAACCCGCCTTCCCCCCCACCCCCAGTGTCTTGTGTCCATTGGTTATGCTTATATGCATGCATACAAGTTCTTTCGTTGATCCCTTATCTACCTCACCTCTCCCAACTTTCCCTCTGTAGTTTGAGTCTGTTTGATGCTTTACTGCCTCTGTATCTATCTTTTTGTTCATCAGTTTATAATGTTCCTTATTATCCATAAGTGAGTGAGATCATGTGGTAATTTTCTTTCATTGATGGCTTATTTCACTTAGCATAATGCTCTCCAGTTCCATCCAGGTTGCTGCAAATGGTAAAAATTCCTTCTTTTTTATGGCAGCACAGTATTCCATTGTGTAGATGTACCATAGTTTTCTGATCCACTCATCTGCTGACAGGCACCTAGGCTGTTTCCAAATCTTAGTAAATGGGAGTTCCATTTTTAGTTTTTTGAGGAAACTCCATACTGTTCTCCACAGTGGCTGCACCAGTCTGCATTCCAACCAGCATAATATGAGGGTTCCCTTTTCTCTGCATCCTTGCCAACACTTGTTGTTGGTTGATTTGTTGATGATTGCCATTCTGACAGGTATGAGATGGTATCACATTGTCATTTTGATTTGCAACTCTCGGATAATTAGTGACTTTGAACATGTTTTCATGTGTCTCTTGCCCTTCTGTCATCTTTGAAAAAGATTCTATTTAGATCCATTGCCTATTTTTTTATTGGATCATTTATCTTCCTTTTATTAAGTTGTATAAGTTGGCTGAAGATGTTGGAGATTAAACGTTTCTCAATGATAACATTTGCAAATATGTTCTTCCATAGAGTGGGCTTTCTTGTTGTTTTGTTGATGGTTTCTTTTGCTTTGAAAAAGCTTTTTATTTTGATGTAGTTCCATTTGTTTATTTCCTCTTTAGCTTCCTTTCCCTAGGAGCTGTATCAGTGAAGAAGTTCCTTCAGCATATGTCTGAGATTTTGTTGCCAGTGGATTCCTCTAGTATTTTATGGTTTCCTGTCTTATGTTTAAGTCCTGTATCTATTTGGAGTTTATTTTTGTGTATGGTATAAGTTGGTGGTCTAGTTTCATTTTTTTGCATGTATCCATCCAATTTTCCCAACACCATTTATTGAAGAGACTGTCTTGACTCCATTGTATATTCATGCCTTCTTTGTCAAATATTAATTGAGCATAGTGGTTTGGGTCGATATCTGGATTCTCTATTCCATTGGTCTATATTAATGTTCTTGTGCTCTGATCTTTACTATTTCCTTCCTTCTGCTTACACTGGGCTTTTTTTTTGTTGCTTCTTTCTAACTCTTTGATTTGTAGGGTTAGGTAATTTTTTATCATTGTTTCTTTTTTTTTCTTTTTTTTTTTTTTCAGTAGGCTTGTAGAGCTATGAACTGCCCTCTTAAGACTGCTTTCACTGTGTCCCATAGATTTTGGATTGTTGTGTTTTCATTGTCATTTGTTGCCATGATGTTTTTTTGTTTCTTCCTTGATCTCTCTGGTAACTCAGTCATTGTTTAGTAGCATGCTGTTTAGTCTCCATATGTTTGATTTTTTTGGATTGTTTTTATAGTTGTTGATTTCCAGTTTTGTGCCACTGTGATCTGAGAAGATGCTTGATATGATTTCTTTCTTCTTGAATTTGAAGAGACTTTTCCTATGACCCAACATATGGTCTGTCTTTGAAAATGACCCATGTGCACTTGAGAAGAATGTATATTATGTGGCTTTGCGGTGAAATATTCTAAAGATGTCAATTAATTCCATCTGGTCTACTGAGTCATTTAGTATTGATGTTTTTTTTTCCTGTTTTTGTTGTTGATTGGACTTGTCCAGTGGTGATAGTAGGTTATTAAAGTCTCCTACTATGATTGTATTGCTGTCAATCTCTTCCTTGATATCCTCCAGGAGTTTTTTTTAATGTATTTGAGTGCTCCTGTATTGGGTGCGTATATGTTTACCAGAGTTATTTCTTGTTAGATTGCTCCCTTTAGTATTATGAAGTGGCCTTCCTTATCTCTTTTTATGTCCTTTACTTGGAGATCTAATTTTTCAGATGTAAGAATTGCTATCCCAGCTTTTTTTTTCATTTCCATTTTCCTGAAAAAACGTTTTCCATCTCTTCACCCTGAGTCTTTGTGCATCTTTTTCTCTGAAGTGGGTTTCCTGTAGACAGCAGATTTATGAGTCATGTTTTCTTATCCAGTCAGTTACCCTATGTCTTTTGATTGGAGCATTTAATCCATTTACATTTAAAGTTATTATTGATAGGTACTTATTTGTCACCATTTTTATTCTTTGTCCCTGTGTTTCTTCTTCGCTTTCTATTTCTTTTCTTTCTTTTTTTTTTTTTTTATAGCAGACCCTTTAGTATTTCTTGTATTGCTGGTTTGATGGTAATAAATTCCTTTAGTCCTTTTTTGTTTCTGAAGCTCCTGATTTCATCTTCAGTTTTGATTGACAGCCTTGTTGGGTACAGTATTCTTGGATTCAGACCCTTCCTTTGCATGACTTTGTATATTTCATTCCATTCTCCTGCTGAGTTTCTGTTGAGAAATCAGTCACTAGTCTGAGGGGGGTTCCTTTGTAGTAACTTTCTGTTTCTCTCTGGAGGCTTTAAGATTCTTACTTTGTTGTTGTTGTTTGCTAATTTAATTATAATGTGCCTTGATGTTGGTCTTTTGAGTTTCATTTTACTTTGAACTCTATGGGCTTCTTTGACTTTTGTGGGCTTTTTCTTCCCTATATCAGGGAGGTTTTCTGTCATTATTTCTTCAAACAGGTTTTCTATTCCTTGTTCATTTCCACTCTTTCTGAAACCCCTATTATGTGATGTTGTTTTGTTTTGTGTTATCCCAAATTTCCCTTAGGCTCTCCTCTTGCTTTTTAATTTTTTTTTTTTCTAAAAGCTGCTGTACTTGGGTGTTTTTTCCTACCTTGTCTTCTAGCTCACTTATTCGGTCCTCTACTTCTTCTAGTCCACTTTTGATGCTTTCTATTGAATTCTTTACAGCAGCAATGTCATTTTTCATTTCTTCTTGGTTCTTCATTTCCTACTGGTTGTTCTTAATTTCATCTTGGTTCTTATTTATATTTTTGAATTTATCATCCTTTCTTTTCAGCCACCTTATGATAATTTCTCTGAATTCTTTCTCTGGCAAGTTCCTTGTCTCCATTTCATTTCTTTTCTTTTATGGTGACACCTGCTTTTCTTTCATATGCGGGCTCTTTCTTTGTTTGCCCATGGTCTCTCTTCTCTGGGTGTCTGGTTATGTAGTTCTCTCTTTCCTTATCATAGGCAAAATCTGGCCTTTTTGTGTGGTGTTTGGAGTTCCTCTGAATCTGAGTGTTTGCTCCAGTTGGGGACTTGTGTTCTGGATTCGCAGCTGTTCGGTGGGTGCCACAGCTGTAGATTTTCAGGGTTCTGTAAACATCTATTTTCCTCTTCAAGATGGCACAGTGTCTGCATCAGAGCTGGTGGCTCAAGGAGAAAAACTCAGCTACAGCAGTGGGGGCTGCCCAGTCAGGGGAACCCCATCCAGCAGTCTCCCATCTTCTGGAGTATAGTATCCCTTAAATTGCCAACAAATACTCCTAGTGCTATCCTCAGCTGTTCTTTCTCTCTGCTCAGGGACAAGGCTTGGGACACGTTTGTCTATTCTGCCACCATTTTTCTTCCTCCTCTGGCACTCATGAACTCTTAATGCCTGGTTGACTCAGATGAGTTAATTGAGAATAGTGTATTTAGTAGGACCTGGCCTTCTGGTCTATTGACTATGGGGATCTTCAAGAGGAGCAAAGGGTGCAATTGCAACGTTATTGCCCCTTGGCCTGAAGCCCAGGGAGGCATCCTTACTTTCGGGAATGAGGACTAGAATTAGACTTGCAGATGTCTAGGACCAGGGACAGAGGTCTGTGTGGCTTGGTGAACAAGTGGACATCAAGAAAGTCCTTATCAGAGACTTAATCTACAAAGCAGATTCTGGGAGGAACCAAAGGTCCTTGTTCTTTGTCTGAGTGAGTGCAATGGGATTCTGATAAGTTTGGGTAAACATGTTCAGCATCTGGACTTCAGCTCATTGAATTCTATAAACTTTTTCTTGCTTTTAATTTCATCCACCTAACAAAAGCCCTTTTTTAAAATTGGTTGCATTACTAGTAATTTTTTCCAACATTCCTTGGCTCATAATTGTAACTTGTGCCTAATCCGGGGAAAAGGCAGATATTCTGCATTTCCATATGTGCTCAGATGCAGGAATTGGACAGCTGTTGGCAGTAGTGGATCAGGTGAAATTAGGAGAATGAAGTGAAAACTTCTGTAATGTCATTCCTTGGACTCTCAGTATAGTGGAGATTGTCTCTCTAAAGCAAATGGTGTCTTTCTCTAGAGTAGAAGTTTCTAATGAGAATATTTCATTGTTGCATGACATAGTGGTTGATGTTTCATTTAGTTATTCTTGCTAAGATAGTGGCATACTCACTTGAGCTCCTAAACTTGTTTGGATGTTGACTTATTTGATTACAGGTCAATACCCATCAACATAAACTTCTGGGGAGGCTTCTTCTTTCATGTAGATATTTGATTGCAACCTTTTACCCCTTAAACTTTAACTCATCCAGAACCCTCCCAGGCTGGACACAATGTTAGGGTGGAGTTGAATCTGAAGCCAAATGGACTGGCTTCGTAGTAGGTTATGGAAGGAATCCTGAGCAGGCTTTTTCTTTGGTCACCGTTACTCTATGTTGGCTTTTGGTAAAAGCAAAGCATTTACTTAGAATTGGATGTTTTCAAGAAGTTTTCAGTCTTGATTAATTTATGATTAAAATGACTGGATTCTTATGGGACCAGTATCTTTTTCTCATTTTTCTAAGGGCTCTTCAGTCCCTTTCAGAGGGAGGAAGGCCTTCGCTTGGTTTAACAAAAGGAAATCCTGCCAAGAAGTGGGTTTGCCTATTTGTGTGGGTCTTGCCCCTTTGGGTGCTGCTTATAGACTGACTTTTTCAAAGGAGCAATAAGTTTGCTGTGTGGTTTGCTGATTGGTGTTTTGTTGGACTTTGTGCATATCACATGCCCTATTTCCCTGGGTGGAGCTTTTGGGATGGACAGGGAAGCTTTCAGGCACATCAGTGGACCTACATGAGGATAGTGTGGTAATGCTGCTTTTTTTTTTTTTGCTGACTGTGGGTGCTTCAAATTCCTTAGATCATAAATAGTGGCTTGCTTAAAATTCTATGCATGACTGTAAAATATTTTCATTAGAAAGGAAGATGAATAATTTAAAGTACCTTTGTGGGAGATTTAGCAAAAAACATGACTTATGGGATAATTTTTCCCAAGGAAGAAAAACGTCTTCACTGTATCCCGTATTTCAGTCTTCCTGTAGCTGACATTCTAAGGATGAATCTTCCTTCTTTGACTGAGATGTCACCCAGACAGATATCACTATTTGCTACTAATGATGACTGATGGCAGTCCAAAAAGTTCTTCTATGTCAAGAAGGCATTGGAAGGCAGGTTATAAAGGGCACCTCTCACCATCTGGAAGCATTTGTTATCACTCATGCTTTGATGCAGCAACACATTGCAGTTCTTGGCATAATGAAAGGCAGGCTTCACGAGTTACTACTGCAACCAACTCTTACTTGCCAAACTATAAAGACAAACTATTTTGAGGATTAAAGGATGGAATCCCTTTGTGCTTTGTTGAAGCAGAACTGAAGGGTTCATAATGACAGACAGAACCATTAGGAGGTATGAAAGCAAGGCTGAAAGTGTTCTTTGCTATCAAGGAATTGGGGCCCTTTGAACATTTAAGTTCAAATGACGTGCGGTCCTTTATCTCCAAAGATCATACTATTGACCCACTGTCGGTAGAGCATGTGCTTCGATGGGTTCCTTTTCAGCAGATGGGATAGATTTTTTTTCAGATCTATCTTTCCAGGCTTGCCAGCGATCTCCTCTGGGACGGTGATAGGCACGAAGTCTGCTGAAGAGTGGAGGCTGGATTGTAATGGCTACTGCTTACTGAGTGCTTGTGATATGCCAGGCTCCCTTCTAAACACTTCGTATCAATCAACTCTGTTAGTTTTCACAGCCAACCACCTGATGAGGTAGGAATGGTGACCAGTCCCACCTTATTATAGAAAGAACTTGCCCAAGGGTACAGAGCTCTTACATGGTGCAGTTAGGATTTGAACTCATCAAGGGTGATGCCAGGGTGTCAGCTCTTAAATACCTTATCCAGCCATATTTATTTATTTTATTATATTTTTGTTTTGTTTTATTTATTTTTTATTGTGTTACATATATACATATCTTTTCATTGCCCCTCCCCCGCCTCCCAGCCATACCCCAACCTTCCACTGTCTTGTGTTCATTGGTTATGCTTTTATGCATGCATACAAGTCCTTTGGTTGATCTCTTATCTACCCCACCTCTCCTTCATCTTCCTGCTGTAATTTGACAGTCTGTTTGATGCTTTACTGCCCCTGTAGCTAATCTTTTGTTCATCAGTTTATAATGTTGTTTATTATCCACAAATGAGTGAGATCATGTGGTGTTTCTCCTTCATTGATTGGCTTATTTTACTTAGCATAAGGCTCTCCAGTTCCATCCAGGTTGCTACAGATGGTAAGAATTCCTTCTTTTTTTGATGGTAGCATAGAATTCCATTGTGTAGATGTACCATAGTTTTCTGACCCACTCATCTGCTGACGGGCACCTAGGCTGTTTCCAAACTGTAGTTATTGTAAATTGTGCTACTATGAATATAGGGGCGTATAAATCCTTTCTGATTGGTGTTTCTAGTTTCTTAGGATATATTCCTAACAGTGGGATTGCTGGGTCAAATGGGAGTTGCAGTTTTAGTTTTTTGAGGAAACTCAATACTGTTCTCCACAGTGGCTGCACCAGTCTGCATTCCCACCAGGAGTGCACAAGGGTTCCTTTTACTCTGCATCCTCGCCAACACTTGTCGTTTGTTGATTTGTTGATGATTGCTATTCTGACAGGTGTGAGATGGTATTGCATTGTTGTTTTGATTTGCATTTCTCGGATAACTAGTGACTTTGACCATGTTTTCATGTGTCTCTTGGCATTCCTTCTGTTGTCTTTTGAAAAGGTTCTATTTAGGTCTGTTGCCAATTTTTTTTATTGGATCACTTATCTTCCTTTTATTAAGTGGTATAAGTTGCCTGTAGATGTTGGAGAATAAACCTTTATCAGTGATAGCATTTGCAAATATGTTCTCCAATATAGTGGCCATTCTTGTTTTGTTGATGGTTTCTTTTGCTGTGAAAAAGCTTTTTATTTTGATGTAGTCACATTTGTTTATTTTCTCTTTAGGTTCCATTGCCCTTGGAGCAGTGTCAGTGAAGAAGTTCTTTTTGCATATGTCTGAGATGGTGTTGCCTGTGGATTCCGATAGTATTTTTATGGTTTTTCGTCTTAGGTTTAAGTCTTGTATCCATTTGGAGTTTATTTTTGTGTGTGGTGTAAGTTGATGGTCCAGTTTCATTTTTTTTTGCATGTATCTGTCCAGTTTTCTGAATACCATTTATTGAAGAGGCTATCTTGGCTCCATTGTATGTTCATGCCTCATTTGTCAAATATTAATTGAGCATAGTGTTTTGGGTGGATATCTGGATTCTCTATTCTATACCATTTGTCTATATGCCTGTTTGTGCCAGTACCATGCTGTTTTGAGAACAGTTGCTTTGTAATATAGTTTGAAATCTGGTATTGAGATTCCACCTACTTTATTCTTCTTTCTCAGAATTGCTGTGGCTATTCACGTTTTTTTTTTTTTTTCCAGATGAATCTTTGAAGAATTCTTTCTAGGTCTGTGAACTATGTCATTTGTAATTTAATGGGCAGTGCATTGAATCTATAGATTGCTTTGGGTAGTATAGCCATTTTAATGATGTTGATTTTCCCGATCCATGAGCATGGTTTGCTCTTTCATGTGTTTATGTCTTCCTTTATCTCTTTTTTCAGTGTCCTGTAGTTTTCTGCATTTAGGTCTTTTACCTTCTTAGTTAGATGTATTCCTAGGTATCTTAATTTTTTTGGTGCAATGGTGAATGGGATTGCTTTTTTATTCTCTCTTTCTGTAATTTTACTATTAGTGTATAGAAATGCCACAGATTTCTTGGAATTAATTTTGTATCCTGCTACATTGCCAAATTCATTTATTAAGTCAATTAGTTTTGGGATGGAGTCCTTCAGGTTTTTTATGTACAGTGTCATTTCATCTGCAAATAAGGACAGCTTTAATTCTTTTCCAGTTTGGATGCCTTTTATTTCTTCTTCTTGTGTAATTGCAATGGCTAATACTTCCAGTACTATGTTGAACAGGAGAGATGAGAGTGGGCATCCCTGTTTTGTTCCTGTTCTTAGGGGAAATGGTTTTAGCTTTTGCCTATTGAGTATGATGTTTGCTATGGGTTTATCATATATGGCTTTTATGATGTTGAAGTATGATCCTTCTATTCCCACCTTGCTGAGAGTTTTTATTAAGAAAGGGTGTTGGATTTTGTCAAATGCTTTTTCTGCATCAATTGATATGACTATGTGATTTTTATCTCTCAATTTGTTTATGTGATGTATCACGTTTATTGATTTGCGGATATTGTACCATCTTTGCATTCCTGGAATGAATCCTACTTGGTCATGGTGTATGATCTTTCTGATGCACTGCTGGATCTGATTTGCTAGAATTTTGTTGAGGATTTTGGCATCTATATTCATGAGAGAGATTGGCCTGTAATTCTCTTTCCTTGTGTTGTCTTTATATGGTTTTGGAATTAGGTGATGCTGACTTCATAGAAGGTGTTTTAAAGTGTTCCTTCTTCTTGAATATTTTTGAATAGTCTGAGAAGGATAGGTTTTAATTCTTCCTCGAATGTTTGGTAAAACTCTCCTGTGCAGCCGTCTGGTCCCGGGCTTTTGTTTGCTGGAAGCTTTTTGATGACTGCTTCAATTTCTTCCACAGTTATTGGGCTATTGAGCTATTTTGATTCTTTCTGATTGAGTTTTGGAAGGTTATATTTTTCTAGGAATATGTCCATTTCTTGCAGGTTGTCCCATTTGTTGGAATAGAGTTGTTCATAGTATTTTTTAACAATCCTCTGTATTTCGGCGCAGTCTGTTGTTATTTCTCCTGTTTCATTTCTGATTTTGTTTATTTGGGTCTTCTCTCTTTGCTTCTCGGTGAGCCTGGCTAGAATTCCATCAATCTTGTTTATCCTTTCAAAGATCCAGCTCTTGGTTTTGTTGATCTTTTGAATTGTTTCTTTGGTCTCCATGTTGTTTGTCTCCTCTCTGATCTTTATCATTTCCTTTCTTCTACTTATTCTGGGCTTTTCTTGTTGCTCTCTTTATAGATCTTTGAGTTGTAGGGTTAGGAAATTTATTACCATTGTTTCCTGTTTTTTGCACTAGTCTTGAAGAGCTATGAACTTCCTTCTCTAGGCTGCTTTCACTGTTTCCCATAAATTTTGTATTGTTGTGTTGTCATTGTCATTTGTTGCCATGATGTTTTTTATTTATTCCTTGATCTGTTTGGTTACCCAGTTGTTGTTTAATAGCATGCTGTTTAGTCTCCATGTGTTTTATTTCTTTGTATTGTTTTTATTGTAGTTGATTTCCAGTTTTTTGCCACTGTGATCTGAGAAAATGCTTAATATGATTTCTATCTTCTTGAATTTGAAGAGACTTTTCCTATGACCCAAAATCTGGTCTATCTTTGAAAATGACCCATGTGCACTTGAGAAGAATATATATTCTGTGGCTTTGGGTTGAAATGTTCTGAATATGTCAATTAATTCCATCTGGTCTAGTGAGTCATTTAGGATTGATGTTTCTTTACTGATTTTTTGTTTAGAGGACTTGTCCAGTGGTGCCAGTGGGGTATTAAAGTCTCCTACTATGATTGTATTGTTGTCAATCTCTCCCTTAATATCCTCCAGGAGTTTTTTTTAATGTATTTAGGTGCTCCTATATTGGGTGTGTATATGTTGACCAGAGTTATTTCTTCTTCTTGGATTGTTCCCTTTAGTATTATGAAGTGGCCTTCCTTATCTCTTATTATGTCCTTCACTTTGAGGTCTAATTTGTCAGATATAAGTATTGCAACCCCAGCTTTTGTTTCATTTCCATTTGCCTGAAATACCATCTTCCTTCCCTTCACCCTCAATCTGTGTGCATCTCTTTTGCTGAGGTGGGTTTCTTGCAGATAGCAGATATATGGATCATGTTTTCTTATCCAATTGGTTACCCTATTTCTTTTGATTGGAGCATTTAATCCATTTACATTTCAAGTTATTATTGATAGGTACTTATCTGTTGCCATATTTAGTCTTTACCCCCAAGTTCCTTCTTTTCTTCCTCTTTCTTTCTTTCTTTCTTTCTTTCTTTCTTTCTTTCTTTCTTTCTTTCTTTCTTTTTTTTTTAACAGCAGATCCTTTAACATTTTTTACATTGCTGGTTTGGTGGTTATATATTCCCTTAGTCCTTTTTTGTCTGTGAAGCTCCTGATTTCACCTTCAATTTTGATTGAAAGCCTTACTGGGTATAGTATTCTTGAATTCAGACCCTTCTTTTTCATAACTTTGTATATTTCATTCCATTCCTTTCTGGCCTGATGAGTTTTTTTTGAGAAATCAGTAGCTAGTCTTATGGGGGTTTCTTTGTAGGTAACTTTCTGTTTCTCTCTGGCCACTTTTAAGATTCTTACTTTGTCGTTGGTGTTTGCCAGTCTAATTATAATGTGCCTTGGTGTCGGCTTTTTGGGGTTCATTTTGCTTGGGACTTTGTGAGCTTCTTGGATTTGTGTGGGTTTTTTCTTTCCTATATTGGGGAAGTTTTCTGTCATTATTTCTTCAGACAGATTTTCTATTCCTTACTCAGTTTCCACTCTTTCTGGAACCCCAATTATGTGGATGTTGTTTTGTTTCGTGTTATCCCAAAGTTCCCTTAGGCTTTACTCTTGTTTTTTAATTTTTTTTTCTAGAAGTTGCTGTACTTGGGTATTTTTTCCTACCTTGTCTTCTACCTCAGTTATGCAGTCCTCTGCTTGTTCTAGTCTACTTTCAATGCTTTTTATTGAGTTTTTTATAGCAGTGATGTCATTTTCCTTTTTTTCTTATTTTTTAAATTAAATCTTTATTAGTCACATTATTACATTTGTTTCTCTTTTTTCCCCTCCATAGCACCCCTCCCCCAGCTCCCACCCTTCTCTCTGCCCTTACCTCCCTCCCATTGATCTCATCCATAGGCATATGATTTTTGTCCAGTCTCTCCCTGTACACCCCTCACCCCTTTCCCCCTGAGAATGATCAGTCCACTCCCTTTCTGTGCTCCTGATTCTAGTATATTCACCAGTTTATTCTGTTGATCACATTTTTAATTCACTTAATTTTTAGATTCACTTGTTGATAGATATGTATTTGTTGTTCATAATTTTTTGGCTTTTACCTTTTTCTTCTTCCTCTTCTTAAAGAGTACCTTTCAGCATTTCATATAATACTGGTTTGGAGTTGATGAACTCCTTTAGCTTTTTCTTCTCTGTCAAGCTCTTTATCTGCCCTTCAATTCTGAATGATAGCTTTGCTGGATAGATTATTCTTGGTTGTAGGTTCTTGCTATTCATCACGTTGAATATTTCTTGCCACTCCCGTCTGGCCTGCATTGTTTCTGTTGAGAAATCAGCTCACAGTCATATGGGTGCTCCCTTGTAGGTAATGAACTGTTTTTCTCTTGCTGCTTTTAATATTCTTTTTGTCTTTTGCTCTTGGTAGTTTGATTATGATGTGTCTTAGTGTGGTCCTCTTTGGATTCCTTTTATATGGGGTTCTGGGTGCTTCCTGGACTTGTAAGTCTATTTCTTTTACCAGATGTGGGAAGTTTTCAGTTATTATTTCTTTAAATAGGTTTTCAGTATCTTGTTCTCTCACTTCTTATGGCACCCCCACAATTCTGATGTTGGTACACTTGAAGCTGTCCCAGAGGCTCCTTACATTATCTTCACATTTTTGGATTTTCTCTTCTTGCTTTTCCAGTTGAGTGTTTTCTGCTTCTTTATATTTCAAATTTTTGACTTGATTCTTGCCTTCCTCTAGTCTGCTGTTAGGACTCTGTATAATATTTTTTATTTTAGTCAGTGTCTCCAGTTGGTCCTTTTTCATCTCCTCTTGGGACTCACTAAATTTATCCATATCTCTAGGTGGATCTTTTCCATCTCTAGTTGGTCCTTTTGCATCTCCTATTGAGAATTGATAAATTTATCCATCTTTTCTACCATATTCTTGAAAAACCTTATAAGCGTGGTTTTGAACTCTATATCCATTCTTTTTTTTCCTCCATTTCTTTTGTTTGTGATCCCTTCCCTTGTCTCGGCATTTTCACTATGCTGGGGAAACATCTGTGTTGAATTCAGCCTTACGGTACCAGACTTGCAAAACCGAAGAAGCTTCTGTTGAGCTTGGGATGGGTGGAGTCTCAGGGCTTAAGGGACTGACTAGCCTTCAGTCGGCCCCGCCTCCACGGTCCCTGAGTCTCACATGACTGCGTAATCGATGGAGCAGTCCTTGTGTCCACGTGCCCACAGTGCCTCTCAACCACTGCCTTTCTGGCTCCCCTGCACACCAGGACCACATGCATCTAGGTCCCCAGTGTTTCACCTGAAACAGGGGCTTAGTGGAGTCAGAAATGGCACAGTTGGGAGGGTCTGTTTCCTGCCCACTCGATAAAGCCAGCGGCTCATTCAGCAATCTGTCCTCTGCGCAGTGCCATGCGCGTGATCAGACCTCTCATCTTTTGTGACTCCCTTAAATTTCCATTCACCTCTCCCTTTTCACAGTCCAAACTCCCCCCGTATGAGTTTCGGCTGGATTATTGGTTTAGTGTAGTAAGATAAACGGTTCAATGCCATTGGGAGTCTCCATTTCCCTCCTGTCAGAGAAAGCCAGCCAGGTTCTCAGGCACCCGCTCTCTCCACGCGCGCGTCTCCGTACCTCAGCTTCTTGCAGCTCCTCTGGGTTTCTGTGAGCCTCTCTTTTTCCTTCTAGCTGTAGAACTTCCACTCAGCCAGCCTTCCTGTTGTTCTGGATGATGTCTGTTCTGTCTTTTAGTTGTAGTTTTGAAATTGTTGTGCGAGGCATTAGTGTAGGTGTTTACC
>PVJN01027051.1:0-27611 GCA_004026805.1 Lasiurus borealis
TATTTTCCAGCGTATAAGACGACTGGGCGCATAAGACGACCCCAACTCTTCCAGTTAAAATAGAGCGTTTGGGTTATACCTGCCCTATAAGACGACACCTGGTGTGTAAGATGACCCCCAACTTTTGAGAAGATTTTCCTGGGTTAAAAAGTCGTCTTATACGCTGGAAAATATGGTAATAGTTACCGTTATTTTTTGCTACAATCTTCGCTTTCTTCTTTCACTGAATCATCCTGAGAGTTTAGAAGGTGGGTAGCTATCTCCCCATTTTTCAGACGAGATGATAGATATGCAGAAGCTTCCTGTGGTTAATATGAGTTCCCTCACCGGCCTGCTTCCTTTCCTGCCTGCGTATACGTGACGCATACCGTCTCGCACAAACCACCACCAGTGCCCTGAATAGATTCCAATGGTACCTCCGTTTCGGAGGAGAGAAAAGGGGAGATCAGAGAGGTCAAGTGACTTGCCCAGAGTCACACAGCCCATCAACCATTAAAGGAAAGGATTTTACCATGGCTTCTAACTCCTGGGACCCCCAGAATCTCATCCCTGGGGGTGTCTAGGGGCGGGGTGTCCATTTCCAAACAGGAAGTGGAAAAAGACCGCTCTTGATTTAGAAGTCGGGGCCGCAAAGCTGGACTCCTAGTCCTGGTGGGGTACCGGTTACATAAATGCGGAGGTCGCCTCTGTGAGCGAGTCGGCCCCCGCCTGGCCCTTCCAACCTACGGTTTTATGAGCTTAATTTATTCTTTTTAATATAAAATCTCATTACCTGAACACGCTCCCAGCACTTCCACTTTATCTTTGATATAAGAACAGAGAGAAACCTAAATCAAACCTTTAAATAAAGTCTATAATCATGCCGCCCTTCCACTCGCTTTTTCAAATTTCCAAACAAAATTAAGCCGGAATACCGTGAGGAGAGTCGGGTGGGGAGTGGGAAGGGGCCGGGCGTGGGAGGTGGGGAGGACCCCCCCACCGGCTCGTGGCTTCCCCGGGCAGCCACAGGGGACCTGATTACCCAGCAAGCAGGACGCACGGTCTTGCCTGAGGTGGGGGTCCCACCCTCCGTCCATCCTCGGGCTCCCCCAGCCCAGGTTCCGAGCAGAAATCCGATGAAGTCCGCCTCCCACCGGCGTGCGCCTGGGATTGATCTCAACAAGCCATTTGCCTCCCCTTGATGTATTTTTCAAGGCGTTTCCCAGCCAGCGTTAATTTTCATAAAGGGGAAATCGACAATCAGTTTAAAGAAACAGAGTCGGGGGTACGCTCCCCGGGAGCCTAGGGTAGGCGCTGGGGGAGGGAGAGGGAGAGAGAGGGGAGAGGCCGCCAAAGGTGGCTGGGGGTCCTGGGCGGCGGCGCTCCCTCCCAGTCCCGGGAGGAGGCAGGACTGCATGGGCCGGGCCTGGGTGCCACCCGGTGCCCGGCTTCCGGGACCCGTCGAGGGGACGGAGGGCCGCCTCCTTGGGGAGCAGGGATGTTTCTTAGGCCATCACCGAGTGCGACACGCTCACTCTGTTGGGCCGAGGGCCCAGGCTGCCGAAGGTTGGCCACTGGCCTGAGGTCGCCCAGGTCCCACCCGTGTTGGACACAGGAGCAGGAAAAATGTCACAGAGGCCGGAACCGGTGTGGCTCAGTAGATAGAGCGTCGGCCTGTGGACTGAAAGGTCCCGGGTTTGATTCTGGTCCAGGGCATGTACCTTGGTTACGGGCACATCCCCAGTAGGGAGTGTGCAGGAGGCGGCTGATCGATGTCTCTCTCTCATCGATGTTTCTGACTTTCTATCCCTCTCCTTTCCTCTCTGTGAAAAAATCAATGAAATATATATATTTTTAAAAAAGTCACAGAACAGGATGCGGGGTGGACCGGGTGCCAGGACACAGAGGTTTGAGCTTCAGCTCCGCCGCTGGCCTCTCAGGGAGCCCTGGGCGAGGCAAGTCAGTGCCCCGGGCCTGCCTCACTTTCCCCATCTGAGAAACGGAGGTCCGTCTGAGAAATGGGGGTGCGCGTGTAAAATGAAAATAACCCCTGGGAAAGCGCCTGGCCCTTTAAGTCGGATCTCGAAGAGCCGGGTCCCTGCTTCCCTCTCTCAGAGCAAGGAGTAGCCGGGACTGGCCGCCGCCTCCCTTCTTTCTCCCAAGAAAGAAGGTGCCAGTGGATCTGAAACACGCACGGCGTGGCTTTCTCAGGCCTTAGGAAAGCCGCTGCATCACGGGAACAGGCAGGCTGTGGCGTCCGAGGGTCTAGCCCAGACCCCGGCTCTGCAAGTGCTGTGTGCGACCTTGGGAATGACCTTGGGAATGACCTGGTTCCCTGGAGAGTGAGCCTCGGAGCCGCTCCTGAAGGAGATGAAGGTGCCGAGAGAGGCTTTGCCATCTACATCATTTGTTCCCGATTTGTCCTAATGAGGACAGAATATTTTAGACACACAGAAGGCGGGGGGCTGGCGGGATGTGGGGGGAAAGAGGGGGGACAGAAGGGAGCAGCCCAGCTCCTGAGACAGAGCTGAAACTCCCTGGCTCCGTCCCTGCCCAGACGGAGGTTTGGTTTCTCCTGCCGGGAGCTCTGCCCCCGCCCTGTTCTCTGTGGATTTGAAGGAGCCGGTCCCAAACCCCCACACACCTGTCACTTTGCTGAAGAATGAGCACTTGCCTTAGGGGCCCCCAGCTTTCTGCCCAGAGAAAGGTCGCATCTCGGAGAAGGTTCTCCCCGCAGAGTGACAGTCCCACTGCCTGTACCTCTCCAGCCGGCGGGAGAGGCGGCGGGAGGCGAGCCGGGCGCAGGCAGCCTTGGCTCTGGCCCCGGCTGGGTGGAAGGGGAGAAAGGAGGTGGGGGGGTGGACAGAGGGCCAGGGAACCCAGTAAAAGGCTGACCTTAAATACCGCTGCGGGCATCGAGCTGACAAAACATGGTCCTGGAGTAGTAGGACCGGGGGGTGATATTCCAAATGTTTAATAAGTGCACCCCACAGGCTGTCAGGAGCCCGTTCTGGGGTGGGTGGGGGGGCTGCATGGAGTCGGGCTTTCCCCTTTAATTGCTCAAATTTTGGGGAGTCAGGGATCCTAAACAGGGCCATGGAGCTGTGTGTAAAGGTTCTCGGGGCCTTGAGATAACAGCCATTTGCCAGCTGGTTGAGTAGATTTCAATATTTTTAAAATATATTTTTAGCCAAAACCAGTTTGGCCCAGTGGATAGAGCATCGGCCTGTGGACTGAAGGGTCCCAGGTTCGATTCCGGTCGGGGGCATGTGTCTTGGTTGCAGGAACATCCCCAGTGGGGGGCGTGCAGGAGGCAGCTGATCGATGTCTCTCTCTCTCATCGATGTTTCTAACTCTCTATCCTTCTCCCTTCCTCTCTGTAAAAAATCAATAAAATATATTTAAAAAAATAAAAATATATTTGTATTGATTTTTAGAGTGGGGGGGAGAAAGAAAGGGAGAAAGGAGAGGGAGAAAGAGGAAGGAGAGGGAGAAAGATGGGAGAGCAAGACATTGATTGGCTGCCTCCTGCACACCCTCTCCCAGGGATCGAGCCCACAGCCTTTCAGTGCTGGGGATGCCGCCCAACCCCCTGAGCCACACTGGCCGGGGCCCTCTTTCAATATTTTAGCAGACAAGGTGACCTGGGCTGGAATAGCAGGAAGAGACACGGCCAAGAGCTGACCTTGGCCTCGGAGAAAGGACGTGAGTGCAGGACACACGCTCCGGACAGGGAAGGTCTGGTGCCTCCTGAGTTTGGGGGATCCGGCTTCCCTCCAAGAGCAGGCCCACCTCGGGGCTCCCGCTCTGTACCAGGCTGTCCACTCCCCAGCTGTGGCCTCGCCCAGACTCCGAGTGCTCTTAGGCCACAGGAGCCGGTGACTCCTGGCCTGTGGCAGACACAAACCCCGTGCCAGGGCGTGCTGGCCTGCTCCCTCTGGCCCAGGCCCCTCCCACCTCACCCTGCCCGCTCCACAGGCAGCTGGGAGGGGCCTTCTCCGAGGAATCGGGGAGGGAATGTGGGTACCACATGGCCTTTCCCGCCTGGAATTCTCCCCTTTAGGGTTTGGGGGCCATGGTACCCCGAGGGGCGAGGGGAAGGCAGTTCCTTTCTGCAGAGCCTCGCCAGACCTGCCCCGTCCAGGGGTTTTTCACCCCAGCTTTTCCCCGGGTGCCTCGGAGCCCTCTAGGAACCGGGAGCCGGCGTCCAGATGTGAGGGAAGCCTATTTTTACCCGCTCTTGATCTCTCGTGCCCAGAAGCCCTCATTACCCCGGTGTAAGATGGCAGCCCCATTGGCAGGAGCTCCTGGCCTCTCGGGCCGGTCGGTGGGTGCGAAGCAAATTGCTCCAAGCCACCAGGCGGGAAAACCAAAATAACTTTACGAGACAGCCACTCGGCCCGGCCCTCCCGCGCCTCTCAGGAAAGAAAAGAAAAAAGAAGAAAGAAAAAAAAAAGCGAACTTTGAGTCTTTCTAACATTATCCGCAGCTTTTCTTGACTCGCCTTTTTGGAAGCGACGATGAGGCTGGCCTCTAATTGATCCGCGTCTGCAATTCTGGGATCTGCCCAGCAGCTGGACAGGAAGGCGGGGCCTCTGCCAGGGGTCAGCCAGGAGGAGGAGGAGGAGGCTCTTATCGATCACCCGTATTGGCCCAGGGTTCGGGCTCACTGGGGAGTCACAGGGACCTTGTAGACCAGCGGTTCTCAACCTGTGGGTCGTGACCCCTTTGGGGGTCCATCGACCCTATCACAGGGGTCGCCTAAGACCATCAGAAAACACAGATATTTACATTACCATTCACAACAGTAGCAAAATGACTGTTAGGAAGCAGCAAAGAAAATAATTTTATGGTTGGGGGTCACCACCACATGAGGAACTGTATGTAAGGGTCCCGGCATTAGGAAGGTTGAGAACCACTGTTGTACACCAAAGGGCTGCAGGGATAAAGAGAGAGGGCGGCCGAAACCGGTGTGGCTCAGTGGATAAAGCGTCAGCCTGTGGACGGAAAGGTCCCAGGTTTGATTCTGGTCAAGAGCATGTACCTTGGTTGCGGGCACATCCCCAGTAGGGGGCGTGCAGGAGGCAGCTGATAGATGTTTTTCTCTCATCGATGTTTCTAACTCTCTACCCTTCTCCCTTCCTCTCTGTAGAAAATCAATAAAATAGATTTTAAAAAAGAGCGAGAGAGAGAGAGGATGATGTCTTGTCTTCCAGGATAAAGCCAAACTCCCTCTGCCTATTGAACTTCCCCCAAAGCCACCTGCTCTTCAGAGTGGGCAGTGGAGCCAGCTCGCCTCTGATGCCCCCAGAACGACCCTGTGTTGGGGGGGCGTCAGCAGGAGGGGTGCACAAACAGGCTCACCCATCACACAGGGGGCTCGGGCCTGGGAGTTGGCCCCCAGGCTGGCGCTGGTGGGTGAGCTTGTGAGTCGATCGTGTGCATCTTTTCCCGACTCGGCCTCTGTCTCGTCGATGCCTCCAATAAGCCGCTCAACCTCTCTGTGCCTCAGGTTCCTCCCGTGTGAGGTGGGAAGGGTCATCGTGCCGACTTCTTAGGATTGAAGTGAAGATTGAAATGGTAAATTCCTGGAAACTCTTAGAGCCGTGCCTGGTCCGTCGTAAGCGCTCCGCACACATTGAGCGTGTAATTATTGCCGTGGGGTTAGTATCATGATGAAGTTCATTCCTGTGCTGGCAGAGCGACCCTCCTGTGCACACACACACACACACACACACACACACATAATGCACCAGGCACGGGGACAAGAGTGTGAATCACCCACTTGGGGAACGGCCAGGGGAGGAGAGGTACGCCCGGGGTGGAGCAGTCCCGGTGGGCTTCCCGGAAGAGGCAGGCTCCGTAGCTGGAGAAAGTGGGAAGAACAAAAGAAATGAGCAGAAGGCCAGGACCGGAACACAGAGAAAGGGGGCATGTGAGGGGTCAGAAATGGATGCTGGGAGCCGCAGGGGTGAGAGGTCAGCGTAGAAGGTATGCCTGACCCCCACCCAGATGTGTGGGCTCACTGTGCATGGCAGCTGGGTCACAACAGCTGGACCAGGCGTGGAAGTCCAGGGCATCCAGGCCCCTCAGAGCTCCTGTGGTAGGCGAGGGCCTAGAGCCGTCTGTGGTCGGCAAACTGTGGCTCTTGGGCCCCTGGAGGGCGGCTCTTCCACACAATACACCACGGCCTGGGCGAGTCTATGTCGCAGAAGTGGCGATAGAGCAGCGGTTCTCAACCTTCCTAATGCCGCGACCCTTTAATACAGCTCCCCATGTTGTGGTGACCCCCCAACCATAAAATTATTTTTTTCGTTGCTGCTTCCTAACGGTAATTTTGCTACTATTGTGAATCGTAATGTAAATATCAGTGTTTTCTGATGGTCTTAGGCGACCCCTGTGGTGGGGTTGATGGACCCTCCCCAAAGGGGTCTCAACTCACAGGTTGAGAACCGCTGCGATAGGAGAAGTGTTCAGTGGAAAAAATGTGGCTCTCCAAAGACATTGCCATCCCTGTCCTGTGGCTATTTGGCTCTGTGGACGAAGGAGTTTGCAGATCCCTGGCCTAGATCATCGACCTGATGAGCAGATTCCGTAGCCCCGATGCCCAGAGCGTTCAGGGTTGCCTCCCCGCACGCCGGCCCAGCCCCGGCCCAGCCCCGCTGCCCTGCCCGAGTAATTGCAAGCGGTGATTACTGAGTGCACACAAAGGCCTGGCTTGTTTTCTGGGGGGTGGCGGGGGGCGCTGGCTTTGTTTGGGCCGGGAACGGTCCCGGGGCCTCTGTTTAGCCAGCGCTGTCTCCTCTTTGTTAACATTCCTCACTAACCGTGGCTCCTCCGGGGCTGGAGCGGGGGGAGGGAGGAGAGGCGGCCCCCGTGCCCTGGCGCTGCCGAGGCCCCTGGGAAACCTCGGCCCGGCTTCCGTCTGGCCAGACCCACCGCCGGGGACGGGGACGGGGGACTCAGGACACAGGTCCCGAAATAGCTCGTCTCACCTGGCAGGTGCCAGTCCCACCTCTCGGGCAAAATGGCCTTAAACACGGGGCCATCCCCGTTAGTCACCGCGGGCTGCTGAAAACAGTCATTAGGTGTCACTTTCCATGCCGGGCCTGCTCTCCTTTTTGGGGGGCCAGCGGGGATAATTACACACCTGGGCCCTTCCCCACCTCGCACAGCCCCCGGGACAAATGCTACCCGGGTCCTGCCGGCTCTCGGCGCCCCTTCCCACCCGGCACTTACACGGCCGGCAAATGAATGTTTTCGCCTGGAGTGGGCCCACATAAATAGCCGCAAATTCCTATAATTAACGGCAGTAAGCTGGGCTGGGATTAAAACAAAGACGGGCTTGTTTATGGGATGTTCTGAAACAAGCAATTTTCAACATTACAGTGTTAACTGCTGTCTCTGTCTTTGTTCACTGCAAGGCCGGGTGGAGGGGGGGGGTGAGTGTGGGGGGCGGGGGGCGGCCAGGCAGGAATGGTGGGTGATGAGGGGCCCAGCTGGGAACTGGGAAAGGGGGGTGGGAAGGATCGCTTCTGATGTTTCAGCCAAACGCCCTTGATCCTGGGGTCATGGAGTCCCTGAAACTGCCCCCGCCATCATCACCCCAAGACCCACTCCACCTCCAGTGGACCCTGAGGCCAGGCAGAGCCAAGGAGACGCCCCTCTGCTCACCCCGGATGATGGGGGCTGAGGGGTCCCCACAGGCCTTCTCGGCTCACTCCTGGCAAAAGTGGCTCCTTCCAGCCAGCCAGCAAGACGCCCGAAACGTCCACCCTTCGGGGTCAGCGTGGGCTGGGCCTTCCTTCTGCCCAGGGGGACGTGAAGGGGCTCAGGTCGCTGACTGCTCAAGGCTGCTGGGTGAGCGATGGCTGAGCAGGATGGAACCCGAGGGCCAGCGAAGGCGGGCGCAGGGGTGATCCTGTCATTTCCTGGTGGCCTGAGAGCCAGGACTCATATTTGTACGTTTTTAAATGGTTGGAAAAAAAATACAAAGAAGTGTGAACATCAAGTGACATGTGAGTGTCCATCACAAAGGGACGCAGACTCTCCCCCCACCGTGTCCTGGTCGCCGTGGCTGCTTCCAGGTTCCGAAGGCAGAGCTGAGTGGCTGCCGAGACCCGGGGCAAGGCGCCGAAATGTTTACTGGCCAGCCCTCCAGGAGACGTTTGCTGATCTCTATTTATTTTATTATTATTATTATTATTGATTTCTTAGAGAGAGAGGAAAGGAGAGCAAGAGAGGCAGAAACATTGATGAGAGAGGAAGTCATCGATTGGCTGCCTCCTGCACGGCCCCGGCTGGGGATCGAGCCCGCAGCCCAGGCCTGTGCTCTGACTGGGAATCAAACCGGCGACCTCTTGGTTCCTGGATGGAGGCTCAACCACTGAGCTGCTCTGTTCTTTAAAAAACACTTAAAGCAGAGTTTTTTCAAACCTGTTTTCTGTTCTGCAAGATCCTTTCTTCAGACGAAACCTTGGGCGGACCCTCTGTGAGTAAATCCCATCACAGGCCTGTTCTGTGTGTTCACTGTGGAGGGGTGGGTGGCAGAGAACCCCGAGTGAGTGTCTGGCCACACCGAGCTGTGGGGGTGTCCTCGTGGCCTGGGTTACAGCCCTCCAAGGGGGGTGGGTGAGCCAGGTCCCTGGCAGACTCCGAGAGAGGAAATGGCCAGGAGACCTGGCTGGTAGGGGTGGCTTTGCCACCCAGGTGTTGGGCAAATGAATCTCACATCCACGAATATCTCGGGGCTCCTCCCTCCCCGGTGCCTGGCGCTGTGCCAAGCTCGGGGGGGTACAGAGGTGAACAGGGGAGACCCAGTCTCTGCCCCCACAGAGCTGTCTTCTGCCAGGAGAGGCAGAGCGTGAAGACAGAGGTCGAGTAATTAATGTCAAGTAGCTGCTCCACAGCGGAGAGCTAAGGGTCGGAGGGGCACAGGGTGTCGCACTAGATAAAGGGGAGAGGAAGGATGCGAAGCCGTGGCAGGGGAGCAGGTTGGAGAACAATCCAGAGTTGGCAGAGGGCCCGGGCACGTCACTCACTGGACAGAAGCCTCGGGGACCTCTAGAGAGGGGTCGAGCGGACACTGAAAAATAACCCTGAGCACGTAGCCATGTGTGCTGGGGGGGGGGGGGCAGAGGTGATCCCCCTGCAGACACCATCTTAAGACCCTGTGTCACCCTAGAAGGACCCCAAAGCACGATGCGCACCCCATTGGCAAGGTCAGGCATCCCAAGGCATGGAGAAGGCAGTGAAGGAGACCCTAGGACCCCAGTCCCTGGCTCTGGGGAGGCCCTCCAGGGTGGTGACTCCAGTTCACACCCTTCCCCAGCCTCGTGGGTCTGCGGCCTGTGCTCCTGCAGGGAGCTCTCCCGCGTCCAACCATGTCCTACTTTTACGTGTTGATCCTGACGATGTGCCATCATGGTGCCGCCATCCAGGCGGCTCGGCGTGTGGCGGGGTGACAAAGCTCATCAAACGTCAAGCAGGTGGTTCACAGCCCATTTCACCGCCGTGGTAACGAGGGCTCCTGCCAGGGCTGCCCGCGGGGCCAGCAGGCCAAGTGGCTGCCCACACGGTCTTGTGGGCCCGCGTCAGGACCAGGGAGAGGCAGTACGGTCTCCTAGGTTGTCAGGTGAGTGGATGAACCTGGCTGGTGATGCTCAGTGGTTGAGCATCAACCTGTGAACCAGGAGGCCATGGTTCAATTCCCTATCAGGGAACATGCCCGGGTTTGGGGCTCAATCCCCAGTGGGGTAGGGTGTGCAAGAGGCAGATGATCAATGATACTGTCTCATCGTTGATGTTTCTCTCTCGCAAGTCCTCTCCATTCCTCTCTGAAATCAATAAAAAATACACTGAGTGGCCAGATGATGATAATCTGGCCACTCAGTGTATTTTTTCAGTGTCTATCCTATAGAATAAAAGGCTAATATGCAAATTTCCCCCTCAACCAGGAGTTCGACCAGCAGGCAGGCCAGCCAACCACTCATGTCACCAACCCCTGGCTCGAGACCCCACCTAAGAACGAATTCATGCACCAAGCCTGTTTATACACACACACACACACACACACACTCATACTGAGTGGCCAGATTTTTCATTCAGAGATTATAATAATCTGGCCACTCAGTGCACATATATATATACTAGAGGCCTGATGCACAAAGATTTGATGCACACGGAGGGTTGTTCTCGCCGCTGTCAGAGGCTAGTTAGGGGAACCGGGGCTGGGGTTCGGGCCTTGCTTCTCGCTTCTCCCTCTGCTGGCTTTTCGCCACCAGCAGATGTCCAACTCTGGCCACATCTGCTACCCCTCGTGGTTTTCTTTTCTTCCCTTTTTTTAAAATCCTCGCCCGAGGACATTTTCCCATTGATCTTTAAAGAAAATGAAAGGGATAGGAGAGATGGAAAGAGAGAAACATCGATGTGCAAGAGACACATTGATTGATTACCTTCCCTACACCCTGACCAGGGCTGAGGGTTGAACCTGCAACCAAGTACCTGCCCTTGACCGGAATCAAACCCAGGGCCCTTCAGTTCGAGAGCCAGACGCTCTGTTCACTGAGCCAAACTGTCAAGGGACGTTGTAGTTTCTTTTTTCATCTAGTTATTGACTGATGTTGGACTTGATGAGTGCCAGGTATGCATTTAGGTGTGGAGGACCAGTAGGGACAGACAGACCAGGATTCTAAAAATCCACCTGCAAACAGATACACGATGCCGTGCCGAGCAGTGAGCGGCGGGCACTCTGACGGGAAGGGAGGCAGCTGAGAGGCCGGTGAGGAGGCGGAGGCAGTGAAGGTGCTCTCAGCAGGGGACGTGGAGCTCCTGTCCTCTCTGTCCCTCGGTCCCCGCATCTGCGTGGCATGTGTGACAGGGAGGCAGAGACCAGACATTCTCTGGGGTCACCGTGCCCTCCTGGCTGCTGCCTCGCGGGGCACAGGCCGCCTGCAGACCCCGGGGCATCGGGCCTCGCAAGGCCAGAGCCACCGAGCGGCAGGCACCTGGCTGCTGGCACCGCAGCTGCCATCAGCCCCGGGGAGAACTATTTTTTTATTCCGACCAAAGGTGCAATTAACAGCCTCCGCTCAGCCTCGCCCAGCCCCGGGGCCTTGCTCGGGCCTGACTGACCACTGACCGGCAGGAGGAGGGAGGGAGGGGACCCTCCCAGTACCCCTCGGTCAACTGCCAGGCTATTTCAGTGACTGTTATTTGGGCAAGGAGTGGGCTAGTGGCTTGCGGGCAGGAGGAAAGGAGGGAAGATGCTAAAAATACCCAGGCCAGACCCGGTGACTGGTCTCTACCCTCGCCGGGGCCCGGCCTCCCTTCCTGGGTGAGGGGAGCCTCGTTCTGGCCTCCGGGGGGTCAGGCTGCTGGGTTCAGACAGGCCCAGGAGCTCTTCTGTTTTGGCTTCAGCTGCCATTTTCTGAAAGGTTCCAGGGGGGTTAAGTGACCTGCCAAGGTCATGCCATTGGTAGGTAAAGAACAGATGTCAGGGATGCTTTAAAAAAATATATTTTCATTGATTTCAGAGAGGAAGGGAGAGGGAGTGAGAGAGAGAAAAACAACAATGATGAGAGGGAATCTTTGATTGGCTGCCTCCTGCACGCCCTCTACTGGGGATCGAGCCTGCCACCTGGTCATGTTCCCTGGCCAGGAATCGAACCTGTGTCTGGCTGGGCCAGGTGTCAGGGATGCAGAGAATCAGCTGTAAGTGAAACAAAGACCGTCGCTCACAGTCCGTGGGGCGTCCTCTTAGGAGATGGTGTGGGAGAAATCTGGGTGATGATGTGTCTCCCCATACATACACCGCACCAGCCCTCCCCACCTCTGCCCGTTCCCTACACCTCGAAATCTGTAAGTCAAGGCCACCGCCTCCAGGATGGTGGAATGAGGACCCCGGTCATCGGTGGTCTCTCTCCGCCCTCTGTTTTCTCATCTGCTCAGCGGTGGCCTCAGGGACAGGAGCAGGAGGACTTCTGAGCCGCCCATCACACCTTGATCTTCGGTGATCTCAGGCAGATCACCCCACTTCCGGGCCTCAGCCTGTGGGCTCTGGCCACCTGGTGGACAGCTCTCTGTGGGTTCCACCAGATAGATGCTCCACCTGAATGGGGTCTGTGCTGTCTTCAGCTTGAAGGGTACTGCAGGGGGGAGCCCAGCTCTCCCCAGGGAGATGGGGCACATCAGGGGAGGGAAGCTAGAGGCCCTCAATGTTGGGAGCTAGTCATCCATCCATTCACTCACTCATTCCTTCGCTCAGTCATTCCTGAAACATCCTCTGAGCATGCACCATCCACTCCCAGGCCTTCTCCGAGGCAGGAGCAATGCAATGGGGAGCTGGCCCCGGGTTCATGGAACCTATGCTGTAGGCGGAGCAGACAAACATGCAGCCATAAGTGAAGCCATGTGGTTGGAGATGAATATGAACATGAGTAAAGCAGGTTAGAGAAATAAGGAAACCCAGCTGGCGTGGCTCAGTGGTTGAGCATTGACCTATGAACCATAAGGTCTTGGTTTGACTTCCGGTCAGGGCAGATATTCAGGTTGCAGGCTCGATCCCCAGTATGGGATTTGAAGCAGGCAGCCGATCAATGAGGCAGCCGATCAATGATTCTCTCCCATCATTAATGTTTCTATCTCTCTCTTCCTCACCCTTCCTCTCTGAAATCAATTTTAAAAACTATTTTTTTAAAAAAGAAATAGGGAATGTATTATTTAGGTATACATGTGTGTGCACATGTATTGTGTGTGTGTGTACGTGTATTATCTTTGTGCTGTATATATGTGTATGTGTGCATGCATGTGTGTGGGTACCTGTCTATGAGGTGGTGCAAGGGGCTGGGAGTGGTGATCCAGGAAGGTCATATGTGAACCAGTGTGCTAAGGAAGTGAGAGTAGGAGCCATCCACCTTCCTGGGGAAGAGCATCTGGGAGAAGGTGTGAGGCCCAGCGTGCTGAGGGGACAGGGTGCTTTGAGCAGAGAAAAGGAGAGACCTCGGCACCCTTCTTCTGTCCCCTGCAGGTCCTGGGGGCCGAGACACCCCTGCCCTCGCTGTCACCCATCCCAGCACCCTGTCCCCAGGGCGGTGCTCGCTCCCCTCGGAGCCCCTGGGGAACCTTCACCCTACAATTACCCTCCTCTGCCCAGGGCTATTTCCTGAAGACTTGTAAATAGAACCTCTGTCAGCTCCACACACATTATGGTTTGTCTAAAACGGTGTCAAAGGAGCCAATTTTCCTGAACGGGGACTATTGACGAGAGGTGAAGTTTACAGAGGAGTCCCGCGGGACCGGGGCCTGCAGGAGTGGAAAACAAGGGCTGGGGTGACGCAAGCCAGGGGCCAGGCCAGCTCGACAGAAGGGCAGACCTGGCGGGTTTTCTGTGGGACGTGGACGTAAATAAGGTGGCTGGCATTATCAGGGGGGTGCCCAGCAGCATTATCGGGGGGTTCCCAGCTCCTGCTGGGGAGAGGCAGGGCCCCGGGCCAGGCCTGACTTCCACGCTCCCTCCCTTTCTCTGCACCTGCTTACCCTCTGAGAGAGCATTCACCGGTGACATTGACTTGCCAATTGTGAAGAGCGGCGGCCATCTTGCAAAAGTGAAGGAAGTGTGTTAATGGAGGGAGGAAAGAGGGGTGAGGAAAAGATGAGATGGCCCGCCCATTCAGTGTGGCTCAGGGATTGAGCACCGACCTATGAACCCGGAGGTCATGGATTTGACTCCCGGTCAGGACCTATGCCTAGGTTGTGGACTCGATCCCCAATGTGGGGCATATGGGAGGCGGCCAATCGATGATTCTCTCTCATCATTGATGTTTCTCTCTCTCTCTCTCCCTTCCTGTCAGAAATCAATAAACTCAATAAAAATATTTTTTTTAATTAAAAAGATGAGCCAAAACTGGTTTGGCTCAGTGGATAAAGCGTCAGTCTGTGGACTCAAGGGTCCCAGGTTCGATTCCAGTCAAAGGCATGTACCTTGGTTGCGAGCACATCCCCTGTAGTGGGTGTGCAGGAGGCAACTGATGGATATTTCTCTCTCATCGATGTTTCTAACTCTCTATCCCTCTCCCCCTTCTCTGTAAAAAATCAATAAAATATATTTTAAAAAATAAAATAAAATAAGATAAGATGGCCCCAAGGCGTCTCCACCCTCCATGGAAGTCCTTCTCGACATCCCAAGTCCATGTGACATTTGTCAATGGAAGAGTGGCCCAGGGCATGACTAAGTAGAAGGTAGGCTGCACTGGGGAACCCCTAGGAGGTAGAGGTTATTCTCTTCATCCTACAGGTGAAGAAACAGACGCCCAGGGAGATGCCATGCCTTTAGAGCTCCACGTCACTCAATGGGTAAGGGGCAGAGACAGGAGCTGAGCCAGGCCTGCTTGCACCCAGAGCCAATGAGTCCTCCACGCTCGGGATGCCTCCCAGCCTGGTCCTTGCTTTTCCTTAGCAAGTCTGGGGCAGAGCCTCTGAGCAGGAACCTCTGTGACCTTGACCTTCCATTGGCCCCAGAGGAGCAGCCCATGCCAGGTCCACAGCTGCAGCCCGCTCCAGGGCCCAGGCCTGAACCCTGCCAGGCAGACTGCCTGCTTTGGCCCAGGTCCCTGCCTCACTTACGCGTCTATGAATAAAGGTTCAGAGAGCATTTTAGGAACCAGAACTACCTAGTAATCTTCCCTGCCTTTTTTTCCTTCTCTCTCTCTAACATAGCAGAAAGCTAGAACAGATGTTCGAGGAAGATTCCAGCTAGAAAAGCGCACTCAGCTGCGTTCTATAAAGGGCAGCCAGTGGAAAGAGACCCAGGATCCGCTTTTGGATCCATGTGTAACCTCGAAGTCATTTGACTTCTCTCAGTCTCCATCGCATTGCTTACCAGGTGTTACTACCCGCTCTACTAGTATCCCATTTGCCTCCAGGAATAGTTGGATGGAAGTAAGAGCCAGTGGGTGCCCTAACGGGTTTGGCTCAGTGGATAGAGCATTGGCCTGCGGACTGAAAGGTCCCAGGTTTGATTCCGGTCAGGGGCATGTACCTTGGTTACAGGCACATTCCCAGTAGGAGGTGTGCAGGAGGCAGCTGATGGATGTTTCTCTCTCATCATGTTTCTAACCCTCTACCCTTCTCCCTTCCTCTCTGTAAATAGTCAATAATAATAATTTAAAAATAAAAAATAAAAAAATAAAAGACCCAGTAGCTAAGAACACAGGTTTTTGGGTCAAAGAGACCTGGGCTTGAATTCTCAGGCCACCACGTCCATCCGTGTGATCTTTGGCGTCTGAGCGCCAGCCCCCTCTCTCTGGGTCTCGGCTTCCCTAGCTGCAGAATGGAACTCACCATCCTTGCCCTGCCTCTCTCCCAGGGTGGGTGTGAGATTCCTGTGAAGAGTGTCCTGTGTCCCGGGCTTTCCTCCTCTCCCTCAGGGTCTTTTAGTGGTTGAAGGAGCTGAGGTCCTGGAGACATCAGAGTGGAAATCTGTGTGTGTGATCGTGGCCCATAGACATGCCTCTCAACAGGCATGTTCTTGAGACGGATCCTGGTGTGGCAGTAATTTTATGGTCAGTTTGGCTAGATGCTGGCCACCAGTTGTTTGGTCCAACACCAGTCTGGTTGTCGCCGTAAAGATATGTTTTAGATGTGACCAGCATTTACTCTCAGTTGACTTGAAGTAAAGCAGATCAGCCTTCATCATGTGGATGGGCCTCATCTAATCAGTTGGAGATCTTGAGAACAAAGGTGGAGTTCCCTGAGAGAAGGGATTCTGCCTCCTGAATGCAACATAGAAGTTCTGTCCGTGTTTTCAGCCTTTGGACTCAAGACTGCAACATCAGGTCTTACCAGAATTCCAGCCTACCAGCTTACCCTATGAATTTGGGATTTGCCAGCTCCCATAATTATGTGAGCAAATTCCTTAAAATAAAGCTCTCTGTGGATGGATGGATAGATCTCCATGAAACAAGGCATAAAGAAAGATGATAAACAATAGATATAGAGATAGAGGTAGAGGTAGAGAAGGTAGAGATAGAGATAGAGATAGAGATAGAGATAGAGATGGAGATAGAGATAGAGAGATAGATGTGCATAGCATTAGTATTCACAATGATATACCTGTATACTAATGGACCTGACTCCAGCCCAGATGTCTTGGCAAGGAGTCCCAAGTTGGGAATGTTCAGGAACCTCCAGGAAGCACTTGTTTCTCAAACGTGCATCTAGAATGGAGCTTTAAACCTCCAGTGAATGCCGTGTTGTTTTTTTAAAAAAACAATATTGATTATGCAACCTCTGCCTACTTCCACTCACATCCCCCTTCTCTCACTCTGTGGGAGTGACTGAGAACCTTGCCAGATGCCCTGGTGCTTTCCCGAGCCACCTGTCTTCCAGCCACATGATCTGCCTCCCGGCGAGGTGCTTGCTGCTCGAGGGAAGGTGGATGGAGCCCAAAGGGCAGGGAGCGGACTCCCTCCCTGGCGACCTGCATGGCCACCCACAGACACGGGGACACACATCACGCTTGTGAGCAGGTTGGCAGCCTGAAGCTGCTTCAGGGAGTGGAAGCTCCTTAGCTCCCAACATATCTACCATCTTGTCAACCTCCCTGGCCGCTGGCAGGCATGTGAGAATGGTGGCTTTTTCCATTTAAATATTCAGAATGCTTCCCTGTCAACGTGGGGGAAACTCTGAAGTGGAAATGCAGTTGGCACTCAGAACCAGCTCCTACTTAGGAGGTTCTGACAACCTGCACGCCAGCCATTGAGATGCGCCATGTTTTCTCTCAGCCTTGCTTGCTGCTTGCAGGGCCTCTGTCTTCTCGGCTGTGTGAGGCACTGGGGGATGCCTGGGATTTGGGGCGATTAGACTGAGATTGGAGTCCTATATCCGAATTTTTCTAGCTGCCTGACTTTGAACAAGGCCTTCAAACTCCCTGTGCCAGAGTTACTTGTTCTGTAAAAAGGAGATAATTAGCAACTGTAATTCCTACCTTCACAGGTCTATCTGTCAGGGCAGGCTGTGATCATTGGGACACGGGGAGAAAGGAACAGAGATAGACTTCATAGGAAAAGATGCCAAAGGAGACTCACTGGACCAATGCATAGTGGACTGTTTCCAGAACTCAAGAGAGTATTGATGAGTCAGTCAGCGGCATATTCTTACCTCAAGTAACGATTTGGTTTGGGTGAAACAATATTACTTTTCATCTTAAGTATTTGTCTTTTTAAAATTGAATCTTACTATTTTAAAATGTGAATCTTACTATTTATTGGCTAAGTTTATATTTAATTTATCCAGGTCTTTGCATCATGTAACTGTAGTAGGGCTATAAGCTAGTGTTATACTTATACTAGAGGCCTGGTGCACGAAATTCATGCAAGCGGCCCTGCCCACTGGTCATTCTGGAAGGTTGTTGTGGAAGGTCATTCCGCAAGGTCGTTCCGCTGTCTGGTCTAATTAGCATATTAGCTTTTTATTATATAGGATTTTGCCAGGGACACTTGCTGACCTTCTTGTCACCCTCCTCCTATGACAGTGGAATCCCCATATTATGAATCAAAGTCTGTTTCTGAATGGAGAAGCTGGAAATGCCAGCAGTTGGTTTTCCTCGCCTCCCTTGCAGCTAGAGAAAAATCACATGACCTGGGTCCACCACTCAAATGCACTCTCACCAGACTGATCAGAAGTTTGTGATGGAAAACAGGAGAGAGACCAAATGGGTCCCTCTCAGGGGAGGTTGGTGGCTGTGGCGGCTGCCACACCTGGGTAGCGAGTGGGTGGTGGGTGTCTCAGAGACAACTCAGGCTCTGCAGGACTGGCTCTGTCATTCGATGTGGTGTTGCGGGGCCTCTATCCTTGGTCCCTCGTCTTCGGGGAGAGTCTGTTAGCCACTCCATGGCATTTCCGTTTTCCACTTATTATAGCCACCATGGATTTCTGTTGTTTGCATATCGATATTGAAGCGATATTAACCTGAAAATAATCCGTGCCAAGCCATAGCATCCACAGGAAGCCCTCCCTTCCAAGAGAATCGAGTCTCTCATCTAAATGTGATGCGTGCTACTCTTGTGGGACCCTTATTTTAAAATGGAAAGACTGCCGAAACCGGTATGGCTCATGGATAGAGCATCAGCCTGCAGACTGAAAGGTCTCAGGTTTGATTCCGGTCAAGGGCATGTGCCTTGGTTGTGGGCATATCCCCAGTAGGAGGCATGGAAGAGGCAGCTGGTTGATGTTTCTATCTCATTGAGGTTTCTAACTATCTCTCTCCTTTCCTCTCTGTAAAAAAATCAATAAAATATATTTTTAAAAAAATAATAAATAAAATAAAATGGAAAGACGGAGCTGTGAATGGGAGGGTCTTGCGAGGGTCCCACAGTGGCTGAAGAAGGGACCCCAGACCAGGACCCAGAGGCCTTGCCGTTAGTCTCCGAGTGCCTTCCCACCGGGCAGCCCCGCTGGGCAGGATTGGCCTTCCTGGGCCTGGGCAGGTGCGGAGGACTCGAGGCCTGAAAGGGGGGCTGGTCATGGACTACAGTTAAACGTCTGTGCCCCCAGGCAGCCACTCCTTCCGGCATCCTGGCGAGGGGCGCCGAGGACTGAGCCTTCGGATGGCTGGCCATCGGCCCAAGAGCAAGCAGGGGGTGCAGGCGAGCCCTGACCCCCGAGCCACCAGACAATGGCCCCGCCGTCCACAGCCGTCCCGTAAACAAGCCGCTGCGCCCGGAGAACACGATAATAGCAGGCCCTCTCTCCGAGGCAGGGCGGCCTGCAATTACCGTCTTAGCCGGTGCAGATAGGGCGCGCAAAGGGCACGCATTTGGTGAGGCTGCGTACAATCGCCGAAGGCTTTCTCCCCTCTCCTATTCCAGGGCCCGGGTTCCAGCTCTCTCCCCGATCCTCACCCTTCAGATTTCCCCTGTGAGGCCTCTGGTGAGGCATGCTTAGGGGAACACACCTCGAGTCTTCCTCCCTCATGTCACCCCCAGGCCTGCCAACTTACTCAGCCTGGGGCCTGGTGGAGGTGGGGGAGGGGAGGGGCAGGTCCCTTCCCGTAGTCACTGTGCATGGACTGGTTCCATCAGAGAGCCAGTCCTCTTTGGTAGATCCTGGCACTCAGGAAGTACCTGCTGGACAGTGTTTACCTCTGGAGACTTCGTCAGATGGCTACAAAGGAGCAGCCCGGCTGGCGTGGCTCCGTGGTTGAGCATTGGCCTATGAGCCAGGAGGTCACAGTTCAATTTCTGGTCAGGACACATGGCCGGGTTGCAGGCTTGATGTCCAGTGTGGGGTGTGCGGGAGGCAGCCGATGGATGACCCTCTCTCATCATTGATGTCAGGAGGCAGCCAATGGATGACCCTCTCTCATCATTCATGTTTCTAGCTCTCTATCCTCTCCCCCTTCCTCTCTGAAATCAATATATATATATTAATATATTTTATTGATTTTTTTATAGAGAGGAAGAGAGTCAAAAACATAGATGAGAGAGAAACATCCATCAGCTACCTTCTGCATACCTCCTTCTGGGGATGTGCCCGCAACCAAGGTACATGCCCTTGACCAGAATCAAACCTGGGACCTTTCTGTCTGCAGGTTGATGCTCTATCCACTGAGCCAAAGCAGTTAGGGCAATAAAAATATATTTTAAGAAAAATAAAATACAAAACACAAAAGGAACATATAAAACAGCGTATCTGTGCAAGCATGAGTTGGGTGCCGGGGGGGGGGGCGGGGGGGAGTGGTCTGAACAGATCTGCCCTGAGTCCTGAAAAGCAATATGGGCACCCACCCTGACTCACTGTGACCCTAAGACCTCAACACTGGCACCGGGAAGTTGCCACAGCAGAGGTTGGCAAGTAGAAAGCACAGGACACAAGGAGAGTTCCGGATTGTTCCAGAGAAATCCACGGCGAGTGCCCTAATGGACGCAGCCTGAGCCACCCCCTCTCTGTGTGCTCATCCTCCTCCTCCTCTGCCAACGGAGGTGATGTTTCTCCCCGTGAGGACCAGCTGGGTCCTCCTGCTGTCTGCCCCTGAGCTGGTGGTTCCTCTCTCTCTCTCTCTCTCTCTCTCTCTCTCTCTCTCTAAATATATATTTTATTGATTTTTTACAGAGAGGAAGGGAGAGGGATAGAGAGCTAGAAACATCAATGAGAGAGAGAGACATCCATCAGCCGCCTCCTGTACACCCCCTACTGGGTATGTGCCCGCCACCAAGGTACATGCCCTTGACCGGAATCGAACTTGGGACCTTTCAGTCCACAGGCCCACGCTCTATCCACAGAGCCAAACCGGTTTCGGCTGGCAGCTCCTCTTTTACACAATACATAGAAAGTCTTAGGCTCCGTCTCCGGGAAGGAGCTTGAGGAGCAGGTTGAATATAAATGAAAGGAGCGCAGGGGCTCTCTCTGGCTTCACCCCCACCCCGTCGGGGAGCGTGCGCACCCCCGCAGTGCTGAGCCCGGGAAAATCGTTGACACCGGAGCTGTCCGCGTCAGGCTTATGAGTCTCCGTCCCTAAATTATGGGTGACAGAGGCTTCTTAAGGAGGAAATGAATTGTTGCAACACAATCCATCCATGTTGTATCGATATGATTAGCTAGTTATCCGCGGAGTGCAGTAATTTGCTTTGATTTTTAAGTATCCGTCCGCAGCCAAGTCCTAATGAGGCGGCTCTAAATTGATTAGATTCTCCGAGATACGGCACGGTTCACGGATTGTTTCAGAAAACTGTCAGCATCGCGAGGCTGGCATTTCATCGGGGCTTAACGATTGCCGGAGAAGGTGCGCGTCCCGGCCCAGATACAATCGCATTTGTCAGCGCGATCCTTTTAAGCGCAATTCAATTAAAGTGTTATTCTCTAATTTTATTAGGACCCGCGCCCAGAGCTAATGCAAGCGCCCGGTACGGCGTCAGGAGGGAAGTGTGCACAATTTAATTTCCCTAATTGGAGTTTAGTGGTCTAACATGCTTTTCATATCTTAATTCTTGGGATAATCTCCGGTCCTTGCACCTGCCACCATCCTCTCTAATGGAAATAAGGAGGCGGATGCCTGGGGTCCCGGGGTCACATGGGCCTCGTTTGAAGGGAGTGTGCACGTCTGGACCCGTGGCTCTGACCGGGTCCGTCCCCACTGCCCTTGGCCTTGACTTGGAGGAGGTGCATCTCTAGCCCTTTCCAACCAGCAGGCAGTGTCGGCATGAATGAGGTGGAAGGAATTCGGGCTCGTTTGGGATCTCAGTTCCGTTATGCATGCAGCCACCCATCAATGGATCCATCCACTCAGTCAACACTGAGAGGGAGGGTGCCCTGGCTGGTGTGGCTCAGTGGATAGAGGGTAGGCCTGGAGACTGAAGGGTCTCGGGCTTGATTCCAGTCAAGGGCATATGCCCAGGTTGTGAGCTCAATCCCCAGGGTGGAGCGTGCAGGAGGCGGCCGATCCAGGATTCTCTCTCATCATGGATGTTTCTCTCTCTCTCTCCTTCTTCCTTCCTCTCTGAAGTCAATGAAAACATATATTTAAAAAACACTGAGTGGATGACAACTCTGTGCCGGGCCCTGTGTCAGGTGTCGAGGTGCTAACATGAGAAGTCAGACGTGGCCTCGGACCCATGGAGCTGAGAGACGCTGGGGGAGGCACCCTAAATCACAGCAGCCCCAGGAGAATGCCGTGGTCATCAAACACGTGAAGGGGAAGACCCTGGGAGGAGGCCTTGTCCTGTTCCGGCTGTAGGGACCCCCTGTTCTGGCTGTAGGACCCCCCGTTCCGGCTGTAGGGACCCCCTGTTCCGGCTGTAGGACCTTGGAGGACTTCAGGCGAGATGCAGAGGAGGGTCAGGGGCAGAAGACGCTGGGTGAGGATCCCAGGGACAGGGATGTCTCATGCAGGACTCGCCGGCTGGCTCAGCCCCCCCGCCCTGGGCTCTCAGCCCTGTGCAGCCGGAGCAGCCAGGAGCTGGAGGGGTGTCTGGGAAAGGCTGAAGGGAGTGTGCACGTCTGGACCCGTGGCTCTGACCAGATCCGTCCCCACTGCCCTTGGCCTTGACTTGGAGGAGGAACCACTCTAGATCTTTCCAACCAGCAGGCAGTGTCACAATGAATGGGGTGGGAAGAACGTGAGCTAGTTTGGGATCTCAGCTCCATTATGCCTGCATCCATCCATCCATCCATCCATCCATTGATCCATCCACTCAATCAACACTGAGAGGGTGCCCTGGCTGGTGTGACTCAGTGGATAGAGGGCAGGCCTGGAGACTGAGGGTCCCAGGTTCGATTCCAGTCAGGGGCACATGCCCAGGTTGTAGGCTCAATCCTCAGTAGGAGGCGTGCTCACCCCGCACTCCCCATCCCTGACTCTGAGCAGCACCCAAAGAATGGCTGAAGGCTTCCCGGTGGAGATCAGCTCAGGGTTTAGGGGAGGGGGGTGCGCACCCTCGGCCTGCACAGCCAGGCCCTGAGAAGGAGCCGCTCCCGTCCCAGCTCCTCCCAGGGGGGCCGAGTCCTGTGAGAGACGCAGCTGCCGGCTGGTGGGCTCCTGGCTCCGCGCAGGTGATCTCCCTGTCAGAGACGATTAGGGGTCAAGTTTGTCTGCCAGCCTGGCTGGAGGCCAAGGCAGGGGGAGAGGGAAGATGAGAGGGGGGCTATTAAACCCGAAAGAGGAGCAGACAGAGAGGAGGGGAGGGGGCGGGGAGCCGGTGGGATTGGGCCGGGAGAAGAGAGAGACATATTGAAGCAATTGGGGAAAGGAGTCAGAGGAGAGAGAATCATTTGGAGCGAGCACTTTCTAATCTCTCCTCTGCGCTCCCCCCACACAAGCCTCTAAGCCTCTTCACCCCATCCCTGTTTCCCTCTGGCCCCCCGCCCCCAAAGCCAGTGATGAAGCTATCCTACCCATAACAAATCGAACGAGACGGGGGTCTTGGGAAATAATCATCTTCCTGAACACCAGTCGCATGAAATGATTCTCTCCCACCGTGTCCGCCAAGGATGGGGCAGGGGGTGGGGGAGGGGCCGGGTCACAGGCCTGCGGGTGGAATTACCTTTCCCCACCCCCACCCCCCACCCCTGGCTCCTGGCTCTCTGGAAGGTGGTGAAGATTCATTTCATCTCATCACCGTGTCTGACTGTCCTGGCCAGGTAAGTGCTCGCGACAGTGAGAAATGACAGGTGGCTGGGGAAGGAGCACCAAGAAATAGAAGCCAGCCGTCAGCCTCCAGCCTCCATCCCCGCGTGAGGGCCGGGGTGCCCGCACCCAGAGGGCCAGGGAGCCCCGGGCTCTCCTGAGACCCCAACAAAGCCTGCAGCCCTGCGTCCCCAGGTTGAGGGCAGGAGGCCTCTGCTACCCACCTCTCATGACGCCCCGCCCCTAATGCATGGGGTCGGCGCCATGGCTCCTGGGGTGCTGCTGGAGTTGCATGGGTTCAGGCAGAAAGGGGAGGTTGTCGCTCACAAGAGCAACTTTGGGGGACAGGCGTTTCTGGGTGATTCTAAAGGCTAAATGCAGAGCGTCTGGTTAGAGTGCCTGGCCCCAGGTGAGCGGCCCCGAGAAAGTGTGCAGGTCACAACGGGCCAGTTTGCTTGTGTTTTTTTGTTTTATTTTATACACACGGTGCTGAGGGCAGGCCTCTGGGCTGTAGGTCCTACTTGGGTGTGACTCCTTCTTCCCGTTCTTCCTCCCTCCCTCCCTCCCACCCTCCCTCCCTCTCTCTCTCCTCTCTCCCTCTCTTCCCTCTCTCACTCCCTATTTCCCTCATTTCATCAAACACTCACTGAGGACCCCCTCTGTGCCAAACCCTAAGCTCTGGGCGATGTGAGTGCACAGGACACACGAGGTCCCTGCCCTCATGGAATTCACATTCTACTCAAAACCACACACACACACACACACACACACACACACACAGCGAGTCTGCCAATGGCATCGAGCGCGATGGACAAAGACTGTGCAAGGGTCGCGGGATGAGGCAGGGAGGTTGGGGTGGGGAGGGGCACCAGGGTCTGTGAGCCCGCAGAAGGGTAGGGGAGAGGAGGTCAGGCCCAGAGGATGCTGGGATCACGCAGGACCCGCCTTAACCCTGGGTACGAGGGAGGCATCTGGTTGCTGGGTGAGAAGGTGGACAGAGAGGCCGTAGTCTGGGTGAGGGGTGGGCCAGGTGTAAGCAGTGCCCATGGTAAAAGGGGGGGGTAGGGCATGGCGGTGGGTTTTGGGGGGTCCTGGATGTATGTTGCTGGTAAGCTGGTTGGATTTGCTGGGGGAGTGGGGAAAGAGTGGAATCATTCTTGGATGCTGACAGGGGAGCACCCCAGTTGCAGGGAGCACCCCCACCTTGGGCGGGCGAGCGGCGGCAGACACCTTGACCTTCCCCCTCCCTCTGCCTCCCCCCATCCCCTCCGAAGCTCTCTGGTGGCCAGGGAAGGAGAAGGCACGCCTCACAGGATGTTGCTTCTTCTCACCCCGGCCGGATGCGCCTCTGCAAAGTGTCATTACCCCCTTTTTGCTCGGGGAAGACAGAGAGAGGCCTCAATTTCCATTGATCCGGCCCCAATCAATGCTTTTAAAAAATCTCACGCGCATTTGACTTAAGAGCCAAAGCATGCATTTTATGGTTTGACATGGTGTCATCGATCGGAAGCATGCCGTGTGCGTGTGTGCGTGTGTGTGTGTGTGTGTGTGTGCGTGCGCGCGCTTGCACCCCCACCTGCACGAGACCCCTGCCCACCCGGCGGCCAGCCTGGGTGCGGTGCGTCCTTAATGGGCTCGGCCCTGCCCGCACCTTCGCCGCCGCCCCCGCCCCCAGCACGGGGCCCTCCTCAGGTTTTCTGCGAGGATCGAGGATCGATAAGGTGCCGGGCCTCCCGCTGCTGCCTGCCACTCACACGCGGCCGCACCATAAATTATGGATCTGCCTCCCCGTCTCTCGCCGGCGCTGTCTCATTGCTATTGCGCTCAGCGGCTCTGCGGTGGTTGACTCCTCTCGGCCTCAGAGGCAGGGGGCAGGGAAGTTTAGCGAAGACACGGGCCGGGGCGGTGGTGGGCCGAGGGAGCAGGGCTGTGATGGTCGAGAGGGTGGCAGGAGCTGCTGGTTAGAAAGCCATGAACGGCCCTAGCTGGTGTGGCTCAGTGGATAGAGTGCCAGTCTGTGGACCGAAGGGTCCCGGGTTGGATTTCCCCAGTCTGGGCACATGCCCTGGTGGCAGGCTCCATCCCCAGTCAGGGGGGTGGGGGGCATGCAGGAGGCAGCCGATCAATGATTCTCTTTCATCGCTGATGTTTCTCTCTCTCTCTCCCCACTCCCTTCCTCTCTGAAGTCAATAAAAATATATGTTAAAAAGCAATAAGTGGTTCCTACAAGAAAAAATAAAATAGAAAGAGGAGGGTGAGGAGGAGGGGATGAAGAAGAGGAGGGGGAAGAGGAGGAAGGACAGAAGCGGGAAGGTGATGATCCCAGGATTTAGGCGGGCAAAATCCATCCGGGACACAGCCAAGGAGGAGAAAGCTGTAAGTGCCTGCCCCACCTGCAGGGGGCAGCAGTGACCCATCTCCAGACCGTAGCTTCTGTCCAGGAACGCGGGGCCAGATTGGCCAGGTGTCTGCCTTATTTTAGAGAAGCTGGAAACCCCCTGATTTTTATTTATTTGGTTTTATTTAATTTGCAATCGTTTCTGATGTTTAAAAATATAGCGCGGGTCAATCCCAAGGGCCACGTGTTTGCAAACGCTTTGAGCTGTAGAGGTGGAAATTACTTCCTTCTCAGCGAAGGCGTCATGATGGCCACTGAACCTGATCCTGAGGATGTGGTATGACTGACATCTGAGATGGGAGGGAAGGGTCGAGAGGGACCTGAGAGAGAATCCGGTTCGTCCCTTCCACTTCATAGATGGGGAAACTAAGGCCTACGGGACTCATTGCTTCCCGTTGCTAGTTCACAGAGGACGTAAAAATGGGGAAGTGCAGAAGCGTAAGTTGGTGACAGATTGTGGAGGACCCTGAATGCCAGGCTAAGGCATTTGGATTTCTAGAAGCGTGTATGCCGCCCAAACCGGTGTGGCTCAGTGGATAGTGTTAGTCTGCGGACTGGAAAGTCCCAGGTTCGATTCCGGTCAAGGGCATGTACCTTGATTGCAGCCACATCCCCAGTGGGGGGCATGCAGGAGGCGGCTGATCGATGTCTCTCTCTCTCATCGATGTTTCTAACTCTCTGTCCCTCTCCCTTCCTCTCTGTAAAAATCAATGAAATGTATTTTTTTTTAAAAAAAGAATCCTGTATGCCTAAGAGCTAACACTTCTGAGCGCACACTATGTGCCCGAGTCCACGCACCCTGCCACCTAATCTTCACCGTGCCATCACCCCATCCCCGTTTCACAGGAGAGAAAACTGGGTCTTAGCACGTTTCAGGCACTGGTCAAGTTCACGCAGCTGGTAAAGGGCAGAGCAGGTACTCATCTTCCGGCTTCTGTCCCTCCTCCTCTCCCCCCTCCTCTCTTTCATCCCCTCCTCCTCACCCTCCTCTTTCTATTTTTTTTTTCTTGTAGGAACCCCTTATTGCTTTTTAACATATATTTTTATTGACTTCAGAGAGGAAGGGAGGGGGGAAGAGAGAGAGGAACATCAGCGATGAAAGAGAATCATTGATTGGTTGCCTCCTGCATGCCCCCCGCCCCCTGACTGGGGATGGAGACTGCCACCCGGGCATGTGCCCTGACCTCGGCCTCTCTGACCCCTAACACCGACGACCCTGTCACACTGCGAGCGCAATAGGAAGCGGGGGGTTTCCGAGAGATGTTCCATATTTTTAAATCCTCGCCCTCGCTCGCTCCTGCTTTGTTTTATTGACTCGAAGATTAGGTTTCCACATTTCTTCAGAAGCCTCTCCCCACCCCTTCTTTAAACACAGCTGTCTTTGAGGGTGGAGAGGAGGAGTGTTTTAAACAGGAGTTGTTTAACTAATTGCCAATTATCTCTGAATAGGGTATGGTTTCCAACAGCTGTAAGGGATTTTGGTCCCCATCCATGGCCTACTGTTGCTGGTACTTGCGAGTGTGTTGAGATATTCTTGGCCCCTTGCTTCAAAGAGACAACCCCGGGCCTCCCCCCTCCTCCGTTCCCTAAGACCATCTCAGCCCCCCCGCTTTGGTACAGACTGGCTGGCTTAGAAGGGTGCTGATTGCCTCTGACTATAAGGTGGGTAAAGATCCTCCCTCCCTCTCTCTCTCTCTTTCTCTTTCTCTCTCTCTCGGAGTGGCGGGTTCGCGTTCAAATATGAGACCAGGCTTTGCCTCCTTCACCCCAAATCTAGCAGAAAGCTCAAAGGGGAGGTGCCAGGGGACCCCAGGGGACCCCGGTGTGGATGGGTGATGTGAATTGTGCCTTCTGGCCCTGTCTGCTGGATTCCTGGGAACAGGCCGAGGGGCGGACCTTTGTACATGTTAATCTCCTCATGCTTAAGATATCAGGCCGGCTTTGATGTTCTCCAACGCGCTGACTCCTCTCTTGGCTGAGGGTGTGTGGCCCAGACAGGCCAAATGCTTGTTTTGTCTTTTGTCTTCCTCCAGGAGGGCTCGGATGATGATATGTTCATCTCCAGCTGAAATATGAACAAGGCCTTCTTCAAAGCCAGGTTCAGCGGGGAGGGGG
>PVJN01027052.1:0-28749 GCA_004026805.1 Lasiurus borealis
ATTTAAAAGTGGTGTTTTATAAAGAAATGCTTCAGAGTTCAGAGTAAAAAAGTTCTTAAAGCTTTGGAGATGAGCTGATTTTTGAACTTGACCTTAAAATATACTTAGGCTTTGGATATAAAAGTATTGTGAAGAGAAAATACATATCTAAAATAAAATGATCATATTTTATTTCTGCTTTAATCTCTGGTAGAAAGATCTGAGAACATTTAACCTCTCCGTTCCTCAATAAACTTGTGCAAAACAGATAACGTGTCATACTTCAATCATAAACTTTTCATTTTAGATAATAAATATACATGGATACCATTAAAATTGAACTTCAGATAAACAACTAATATTTGTTGTAGGATCTTGGACATATTTATTATTAAAAACTATTTGTGCAGAAACCGATTTGGCTCAGTGGATAGAGCACTAATTTGGCTCAGTGGATAGAGCATTGGCCTGCAGAATGAAGGGGTCCCAGGTTCGATTCAGGTCAAGGTCATGTACCTTAGTTACCAGTATATCCCCAGTAGGGGGCATGCAAGAGGCAGCTGATCAATATTTCTCTCTCATGGATGTTTCTAACTCTATCCCTCTCCCTTCCTCTCTGTAAAAAATCAAAAAATATATATATTTAATAAAAAAAAAAAACATCATTTACTTAAAACTCAAATTTTACTGGGTGTCCTATATGCTGTCAACCATATCCTATCTTCAAAATGGTCATAACTTGCTTGTTTACAAAATCAGACATGTGTAAAACAAAGATAGTAATTTCTGGGGTAGCACTCTGGAAAATAGTATTGTTAAATCTTAGATATTTGTTATTCCAAACATTTGTGTAGTTCTGGCAACTCAGTAGTATTCCCTCTATTGGAAACTTGAAAATACAGAAAAATACCATTGAGCTTTCCAAGAGGGTTAAAGTTTTTTGTTTATTTTTTAAATGTACTAAAAACTATGGTCAGATGTTTAAGAAAGAAATTGATGAGACAAATATAATTATTTAGAAATAATTACCAATAACATTTTCACAGAAATAAGAAAAAAAGCAAATGCAAATATTTGTATGAAACCACAATGGACTCCCAGAACAATTTTGACAAAAAAATTATACAACTATAAGCATCACACTTCTTGATTTCAAACTATATCACAAAGCTATCATCACCAAAATAGCATGTCATCAAAACAGACACATAGATGAATGGAACAGAATAGATGTCCAGAAATTAACCCACCTGTATATGGTCAATTAACTTATGACAAAGGACAGAGAATGTATGCAATAAAAGCTATTCAAAATTCAGGAAATAATGACTTTGGATGAAAATAGTGGAGAAGGCACTGAATCTACATATTGATACTGAAAATTTCCTAGTTCTTGTGCTTGTGGTGGGCTTACAATTATTCATTTTGCTAGAGACCCAGTACATGAAATTTGTGCATGGGTGGGGGTGTCCCTGAACCTGGCCTGTACCCTCTCACAATCCAGGACTGCTGGTTCACAACTGCTCACCTGCCTGCCTTCCTGATTGCCCCTAACCGCTTCTGCTAACCAGCCTGATCACCCCTAAATACTCCCCTGCCGGCCTTATTGATGCCTAACTGCTCCCCTGCCAGCCTGTTTTCCCCTAACTGCTCTCCCCTGCAGGCCTGCTCACCCTTAATTATCCTCCCCCTACAGGCCTGGTTAGCCCCAACTTCCCTCCTCTGCCAGTTTGGTCCCCCCCAACTTCCCTCCCCTACTGGCCATCTTGTGGTGGCCATCTTGTGTCCACATGGGTCAACCATCTTTGACCACATGGGGGCAGCCATCTTTGACTACATAGAGGCAGCCATATTGTGTGTTGGAGTAATGGTCAGTTTGCATATTACTCTTTTATTAGATAGGATTATTATGCTTTATAATTTCCATATATATTACTTGTAAACTTAGGTAATATCTAAAAGGTTTAGGTGTAAGAACACCTAAGTAAAAATGAAATTGCAAGGTTAGTATATTCTAATAGTGTTTCTATACCTGAAGGAATGATGATAGGGTGTGGCTGTCAATTCTAGGAGACAAAGGACATTTGTAGACAGAGAGGTCTATGAGGAAAATATTACAGGTGGTAATAACTTCCATATAAATATAATTAAGTTATCTTCAGAATAGCCATTATTGGAGTTGTAAAATTCACTAGGACATATAATATTAGAAATTTCATTGTTAAAGCATGATATTGGTTTAATTGAATCTTTGCTACACAAGTGATCTCCTCTACTATTTTGAATAAATAAGAAACTAATAAATTTAAAATAAGAACACATAGGTTATTTTGTTTAAATGCCTTATAAAACCACAGCAGTTTATTATTTTTATCTACGTTGCTTTTCTGTTTAATGTTCTCCCCCACAGAAATATACCCCCCACAGTTCAATGAAAAGGGCACAGTTTCCTTAGGACACTCTGAGGTGGAAGGATAAAATAGAAAATGACTCATCAAGCCTCTCGCTCACAAAGGAAATGGATTTTGAACAAGCAATTTTGAAATACGCTTTGAACTTTACCCTTGTCCTACCTAATAAAGAGGGAATATGCTAATTGATTGCCCCACACTCAAAGATGGTTATACTCATGGCCACAAGATAGTGGTGTCCAGTCCCCTCAGCCCAGCCAGGGCTGCAGGCACATGGCAAGGCTGGGCCTGCCCAGAGGTGGGCCAAGCTGTTCCATGTACCTTCCTCTGGAGTTCCCCAATCTCATCAGCCCCCAAGTCACACATGGCCCACCTGAGGCACAGGCAAGTCTCAGATGGCAACTTTGCAGCTGCCCAGGGCTGGCCTGAGGTACAGGCAAGCCTTGGATGGCAGCTGCCCAGCCTCCCAGGGCTGCCCAAGACTCAGATAATCAGGGCCAGCCAAGGCTTGTGCTGCCAGCAGTGGCAGCAGCAGAGGTGAGATGGGGGCATCACCTTCCCCTAAACCTCCATCCCCTGAGGGTTCCTGGATTGTGAGAGGAGGCAGCCTGGGCTGAGAATCCCTCCTCCAATGCATGGATTTTCATGCACCAAGCCTCTAATTTAAATATATGAGAGTTTGAAAATCAGTTAATGCCTGGTATATTTTATTATGAAATAATATTAGGGTCTATTTTTTTTTTACTTTCATTTAAAAATAATACAACTTTGAATTTCTTTTATTTTATACTTGGAAGTGGTTTGTGTAATATAATTCTAGCTACCATTGATTTTTAAGTGGCACTCAGTTTAGGTAATCTCTAAAAAAAGAAATCACTACTGCATTCTTCATGTAAAGAAGTTGTTTTTTATAATCTGAATACACTTAAAGTGCATTTGCATAGAATGTGCTCATCTTGCATTGCCCTTTGATATTTTTTTCATTGTTATTGAGCAAAAAATAAGAAGCCTAAATAAATAGATTTAAAACATTTGATATATATGAAAACTATTTTCTTATTTTTCCTTAAGTTTAAAACATTTTGCTTTACTTTTAAAACAAGGAAAATAATTACATAAAAAAATCTGCAAGTTAAAAAATGAATGTCTCTATTCTATGAAACAGTGTAAGTATGACTTTAAAAAATGGTAAAATAATTTCTGAAAATATTATTGCATTACACAATTTAAATTCTACATTCATGTTTTAAAAATATCCTGTTCTAGGATAAATATGAATTGAAGCAACTTGATCTTTCATTGAAATTTCCTAAAAAAGTGTTACTGTAATAACTAGCTAGTGTATTAATATCCTATATAATAAAAGCCTAATGTGCTAAGTGTCCATTGTCCAGATGGCAGTTCAACCAATCAAAGTATAATATGCTAATGATATGCTTAGGCTGCTCACCTGCTCCCTCTAACTTGCACTGACCACCAGGGGGCAGACGCTCAATGCAGGAGCTTCCCCCTGGTGGCTAGCGAGAGTAGGGGCAGTGACAGGAGCCTCTCCTGCCCCCAGGGCAGTGCTAAGGATGTCATACTGCTGATTTAGGCCTGCTCCCTGTCAGTTGGACATCCCCTGAGAGGTCCTGGACACTGAGAGGGCACAGGCTGGGCTGAAGAAACGCCCCCTCTGTGCCCCTGAGTGCACCAGGCCTCTAGTTAATAATAAGAAGAAAGCAAAGGGGAGGCCAGACATTGTAAGCATGGACATCTGACCAGCTTCACCAGGAAGCTGCAACTTTACACTCCCCTGGGAACCCTGGGTCCATTCCCTGAAAATCACGAGAGGAAGGGGTCCAGCCAACAAAGTGAAAGATGCACCGTGAAGTTGTGATATGGAGAAGGTCCTTGCCTGTCTGTCTAGCCTGGGGAGCCATGGTTTGGCTAGGATGGTGGAGGCACTGCAAGTGAGCGAAATCTTGAAGGCTCCATTGATTACACTCCAGGTTCTAATTCAGAGACAAAGAAGTTTGCTCTCTTGTTCCTCTTGAGTCTCTCCAGCTTTCTTGCACTTGCTTGCTCTATGACCTGTACTTGCCTGCCATGTGGCCTAAGCAGGCATAGGTCCCATGGCCATGTGGACCTACATGCAATAGACTGCAGCTGGGAATAGGAGCTCTGAGAGCCAGATGCTAGACTGATCTTGCTTTGATATGGAGTAGAATCTTTGGATAGTGACTTTGATCTTAGCCTTACTCAGGACAAAAGGAGACTTTTTCCCTGGTGAGAGGGAGGGAGATGGGACATTGGGGGGAGTAGGGGATAGGTCCCTTAATCTGACATCATCAATAAAGTTTTCCATGAAAACTCACCCTCCTATGGGGGCCTCAGGAAATTCTTGTTCCCGTGGCTCTCCCTACAGCTCTAGCTCCACCAGTAACAGATGGAGGAAAAGAGGACACCCCACTGACAAAAGATAGCAAGACTTCTAATGGCATAATGTATTAAAAGGAAAATCAATATATTCTATTTCTGTCTCTAGAAACAATAGTAAAATTTTCACATGTTACTTAGAGACAAATCAGATATTCAGATTTGGGACCCCACCTTCCATTCAAAGTGCCAAAATTTAATTCATGGTTAAATATCCCAGCACTGCATTTATATAATGAAATCCAGGTAATAGGTAAAAAAGAAAAGAAAAAGAAAAAACACATCTGTAGCATTAAATCTCCTGACCTGTTCTAATCATGTTATATTACAAGGATAAATAATTTGCTTTATGAAAAAAACTTTTAGTTCATGTTCTGATAAGAAGTGTGTTCTGTACTAATATTCATGGCAAAATTTAAAATTTATTTTCTAAAGATAAGATTTAGTTAGCATTTTGTTGCATTGCAGACACCACAAGCATTTATTAAGCATTAAGCATTCTTTAATCATATTGTTTCTCTGAAGTAGATCCAAATATTAAATGTTATTGTGTCCCTTGCATAATAATGTGAAGCCTCTAAAATGCTACATAATAAGAGGATAATGTATTGAGAATAACTTATAGCACAAAGGCTAATTTAAAACCTAGGAATAATAATGAATCCCAGTTTTGAATTTAAACATAACTTTTAATCCTTTAAACCATGAGTTGTTTCTAGGTCTCTATTTTTGCCTTCCTTTTTGTTTATTATTATTATAACAGCACTTATTATATTTATACCAGATACCTTTTTTAAAATTAATCTCAGGTGAGGACATGCTTAGAGAGATAAAGGTATGCTTAGAGAGAGAAAGGGAGATCGAGATGAGAGAGAGAGAGAGAGAGAGAGAGAGAGAGAGAGAGAGAGAGAGAGAGAGATCAGTTGCTTCAACAGGCTCCCAAAACAAGAATCAAGCACAACCCAGGCATGTGCTCTGACTGAGAACTGAGCTGGCAACCTTTCAGTGCATGGGACCATACTCAATCAATTGAGCCCCTTTGGCTAGGCTTTCCCATATATCTTCATTGCTTCAATTCTTCCAGCTCTTCCATCTCACAGGTAGCGTAGTATGACTTTTGACAAATTATTGTAAAAGGCAAGACTAAGTACAGACTCAAACTCCAACTTTTCTTTGGAACTTGTTCTTGTACTTTGTAAATAATCTAGATGTAAACTTTTGGGGTCATTATTAATGACTTTCTCTTTCTTGCTCACTTGTCAAAATTCTTAGAATTTATATCTATTTTTTTCTTTGGTAATACCTTTTCCATCTCTGCCTTCCTTTCTATCTATCTCCATGGCTCTGTTCTTAAATCAGAGCTTTAGAATTACCTCCTGAACTAATTCAAAGTTCTAACTTTTCCTTCTCACACATTCTCCAAACTGTATGAATCCTAATTTAAAAATACTTCTACTGAATTATATCTTTCAAAGAGACTAAATATGTTTTTGGTAAAAATCAATAACACATTTAAAAATGTAATGAAAATGTCTCACAACAATAATACCATAAAATTAATAAATACCTAGGAATTATATTCTGAGACATACATTTTAAACTTTACTGAATATTATTTGTGCTATGTATAACTCTACGACCTTGGCAAAACTTTTTTAAGTTCTTTAAGTTTTAGCTTCACATATGAAAATAGGATCAACCAGGTGGTTCTATTGGTTGGAGTCTTGCCCTGATATACTAAGGTTTCTGGTTCAATTCCTGGTCAGGATACATACAAAAATCAGCCAATGAGTGCATGGATAAGTGGAATAACAAATTGGCCTCTCTCTCTCTCCCTCTATTTCCCTCTCTCTCTCTCTCTCTCTCTCTCTCCCTCTCTCTCTCTCTCTCTTTTTCTCTTTCTCTCTCTCTCTCCTCCCCTCTCTACCCTCTCTGTCTCAAATCAATAAATAAAAATAGGTTTGATGGTTTTTTAATCAAAAGGGTGGTTCTGGAGATAATACATGGAGAAGTACTATTCTTTTGAACACCTATAAGAAAAACTTCTGAAACTGTGTAACAATGTAAAGGATTTGAAATAGAATTGGAACTTTGCTCAAATTTTCTTCCTGTAATTCTCATGCCAAACAATATTAAAATCTTTGGAATGTTTTGGTTGTTTAAATATTTAACTTGTATCTTCCTTCTATTTATTAAAATGACAGTTCATCCTCCATCACCATATATTTGGCTCCCTTTACCCTTTACTAGTCTCCCCAGTTCATTCCCTCTGGTAACTACCATAGTGTTTTCTGTGTTGATAAGTTTCCATTTTATATCTCACATATGAGTGAAATAATATAGTCCTTAGCTTTTTCTGTCTGACTTATTTTGCTTAGCATTATATTCTCAAGGTCTATTTATGCTGTCACAAATGGCAGTATTCCATCTTTTTTATGGCTGAGTAGTATTCCATTGTTTATAGGTAACACATCTTCTATATCCAATTATCTGTCTAAAGACACTGGTTATTTCCATGTCTTGGCCACTGTGAATAATGCTGTAAAAATTATAGAGGCTCATACATCTTTGTGAATAAATGTTTTCAAAATTTTGAGGTAGATAGCCAGAAGAGGGTATTGTAACTCTATTTTTAATTGTGTTTTCCATTGTGGATATAGCAGTTTACATTCCCAGGAGTAGAGGATGAGGTTTCCTTTTTCTCCACACGTATTCAGGACTTTGAGTGGTGGGCACACAATGCAATATACTGATAATGTATCATAGAAATGTACAATTAAAACCTACACAATCTTATTAAACAACTAGAGGCCCAGTGCACAAAATTATTGCAAGGGGTAGGGGATGTCCTTCAGCCCAGCCTGCTCCCTCTCCAATCTGGGACCCCTTGAGGGATGTCTGATTGCCTGTTTAGGCCCAATCCAGGTAGGGGATTCATATATCCCTCTCACAATCCAGGACTGCTGGCTTCCAATTGCTCACCTGCCTGCCTTCTCCATTGCTCCTAACCGCTTCTGCCTGCCAGCCTGATCACTCCCTAACCACTCCCCTGCCAGCCTGATTGATGCTTAACTGCTCCCCTGCCAGCCTTTTTGCCCCCAAACTGCCCTTCTCTACTGGCCTGGTCACCCCTAACTGCCCTCCCCTGCTAGCTTGATCTCCCAAAACTGCCCTCTCTTGCTGGCCTGGTCTCTGCCAACAGCCCTCCTCTATGCCCATCTTGTGGTGGTCAACTTGTGTCCACATGGGGGCATGATCTTTTGACCACATGGGGGCAGTTATCTTGTGTGTTGGAGTGATGGTCAATCTGCATATTATTATTTCATTACATAGGATAGAGGCTTGGTGCACTGGTGGGGGCCAGCTGGTTTGCCCTGAAGGGTGTCCTGGATCAGGTGGGTGTTCCTTTGGAGTGTGGGGTGGCCCAGATGAGGGGCCTGTGGTGGTTTGCAGGCCAGCCATTCCCCCTCAGCGACCCAAATGGAGGCCCTGGGATCTGGGATTTATTTATCTTCTACAATTGAAACTTTGTAGCCTGGAGTGGAGCCAAGCCTTCTGCTCACTTCATGGTGGCAGCAATTGAAACTTTGTAGCATTAAGTGGAGACCTGGGCCAGCCAGGGTTTGTGGAAAGCTTGGCTTCCTCCATCACCTGGGGCAACCCAAGCCTCCCTCCTGCTCTCTCCGTTTCTCATCTTGGTTGGGCTAATTTGCATACTTGCTCTGATTGGCTGGTGTGCATGGCTAGCAGGTGTGGCTTATAGATGTAGTGGAGGTAGGGTCAATTTGCATATTACTTTTTTATTAGATAGGATGTCTTCCCAAAATATAATTAAGAAATTATTTTTATTTTAAATTTTTTTCTTTATTGACTAAGGTGTTACATATATGTTTTTATTACCTCATTACCCATCATTAAGGCCCCACTTATGCCCTAATTAGGAAACCTCAGAGGGAAGATAAGAGAGGGTGAGGGAAAAGGGAGAGATCAACCACAGAAATTATTTAAAAAAAAAATAAGTGTAAATTGGTAGTTACAGAATAATCACATAGATGTGAAAGGATAGCATGGAGAATATAGTCAATAATAATTACTTACTATATATTATTATTGACTTAATATAATATATTATTATTGAGTTAATATTGTAATAACTATATAGGATGTCAAATGGGTACTAGACATATAGGGACAATTACTTAATAAGTTATACAGTGTCTAATCACTAGATTGTACAACTGAAACTAATATAATAGTATGCTAGTATGTCAACTGTAATTTAAAAATATAAAAAAATAATTTAAAGTAAATATATATATATATATATATATATATATATATATATATGCCTAAATGAGCAGCTGACCAGCTGACTGGCCAGTAGCTATGAGACACAATGACCACCAGAGGGGCAGAGGTTAATGCAGAACCTTTCAAGCTGTGGTTACTTGGCAGCTGCGGTTCTTGGGTGATGCACCCAGAACCAGAAATGAAGGAGCCTGATTCTGAGGTGCATCACCCAAGAACTTCCCTTTCAAAATCCAGGACTCCTAGCGAATGTCAGAGAACTGGTTTCAGCCTGATCCCCACAGGCCAGGCCAATGGACCACCACCGTGCATGAATCAGTGCATTGGGCCTCTAATAAATAAATACAGAAATAAAAATAAAATGGCAGTTCAGAAGAGTAAAAAAGGTTGGAGGCTGTTTACATTGGTAGAAATCATGGTGGAAGTATTTTTGGAAACTATGTGATGCTACCTTGGGAGAGATTTAGAAAGATCCTTACTCTTGGCCCTGTTGAACTCACTTATAAGAACCAACAAAATAAAATTATTGAAAGTATTTAAAAATGCATACATTGAATAATTACTTTTAAAATTCAATATATGAAAAATAAAAATACTTTAAAGAAAACAGATCATATAAATTTTAATATTTTTAAAATAATAAAATATGTATAACCATTAATTATGAATACCTTTAACAACATGGACCTTAATATTGATACACACCATGCTCATGCACACACACACACACACACACACACACACACTATTACAAAGAGAGATTTATTCTCTATACTATTATTCATATCTAAAACGATACATGTGTGTGAGCAACAGAGTAATGAGAAGAAAATGAACTAGTTATGTGAGGAAGTGGGACAAAGAAAGTATTTTGATTTTGTTTCCAAATTTTGTTTCCATAAATGTGTAAAGGTATCATAGTATTTAAAATTCACCTGATATAATTAAATAAAACAAAACTATAAAGCTTTTCACAACCCTAAAGTTCTCCACTCCTAAACACTATCAGGTGGATTTCTCAAGATCTTGTGGTTCTAAACAATATTGTTCTTTCCTACACTTCCAATCACCAACCCAACCCACTTTGTAAAACTCTTCTAAAATATATTGCAATACATTGGGCAAAAATTATTGGCCTGCCCCTCTTTGAGTTCATTAAGAAACTCCCACAGGTCAAGTATATTCATTCTAAACTTCACAGACTGATATTGACTTCTTTAAAATAGCTTTGTTTCTTACCGTCTCAATGACTTATTTTTCCTTACTATGTGGGCTCTGTGCCTAATTTTTTTTCTTTTTAATTTAATGTATATAAAAAGCTTTGATATAAGGAATTTTGCCCTTCTGAGTTAATTATTTTCTGTTTCTAATATCTGTTTTTCCACTTACTCTATGACTTTCCTAATAATACTACGCGACACTTAAAATCTATCCCATTTGTATCTAACACTAAGTATAGAGTCCATAACATTTATTCGGAATAAATATTCTTCGGTCTTCCTTACACAGAGGAAATTTCCAACTTGCTTGCAAGCTTTAGGGTGGCAGACAACCAGCCTGGCTTCATTTATATCTGCCATTTTGCTCCGATAAAGTGGAATCTCACTACATGTGACTGAAATATTTTGTGGTTCAACCTAATAACCCTCAGGCTAATGTACACCTTCAGTAGAATCCTTATCTGTGTTGTTACATCATCTTGCAAATCCCTGAAACCCTTTATTCTTGTTACCTTGTGATCCCTGGGTGATTTGGCTACAATTTGTAATCCCATTGATTTCTAGAGTCGCTTTGTCTGACTAGATGGATATCCTCATCCTGGAGGTTATACAAGAGTAAAATGCTGTTTTAGATCAGGGAGCTGAGGAAAAAAATCATCTTGCAAGAGTAGATGTGTTCATTTTCTAGGGCCTCTAAACAAATTCTCAAGTTCTATATTATAACCTCGTTTTGATTGTATTGACTCATTACAGAAATCTATATTATATTTCCCAGAACTGTTACTAACATATGTATCCTGTTAATAGTCAAAATGTTTTAGGGTTTTGTCATTTTCTGTTGCAAATTTATTTTCTTGACATAAATTTTTGTTAGTATTTATATAGAAAATAATAACTGCATTGGAGCCTGGTCATAGTGGCTCTGTGGTTGAATGTGGACCGACAAACCAGGAAATCATGATTTGATTCCTGGTCAGGAAACATTCCTGGGTTGCGGGTTTAACCCCCAGTGTGGGACATGTGGGAGGGAGCCAATTAATGAATCTCTCTCATCATTGATGTTTCTACTTCTTCCTCCCTCCCACTTGCTTTCTGAAATCAATCCTATCTAATAAAAGTGTAATATGCAAATTGACTGTACCCCCACTACACCCACAAGTCATGCCCACTAGCAATGCCCATCAGCCAATTAGAGCAAGTATGCAAATTAAACCAACCAAGATGGCTATGGCCAGAGACAGAGCAGGAGGGAGGCTTGGATTGCCCCTGGTGATGGAGAAACCAAGCTTTCCACAAACCCTGGCCAGCAGGCCTCTGCTTAAGCTAACAAAGTTTCAATGGCTGTGCAAGCAGAAGGCTTGGCTCCTCTCCAGGCTACAAAGTTTCAATTGTAGAAGATAAATAAATCACAGATACCATGGCTTCCGCTTGTGTCACTGGGGGTGTGTGGCCGGCCTGCAAATACCACAGACTCCTCACCCAGGCCACCCCATGCCCCAAGGGAACACCCACCATGATCCAGGACACCCTTCAGGGCAAACTAGCTGGCCCCCACCTGTGCACCAAACCTCTATCCTATCAATGAAAAAGTAATATGCAGATTGACCATTACTCCAGCACACAAGATGGCTGTACCCATGGGGTCAAAAGATCCTGCCTCAATGTGAATACAAGATAGCCACCACAAGATGGCTAGCAGGGGAGGGCAGTTGGTAGGGATGAGGCCTGCAAGGGAGGGGAGTTGTGGGAGATCAGGCCATCAGGAGAGGGCAGTTAGGGGTGACCAGGCCCCCGGGGAAGGCAGTTAGGGGCAAATAGGCAAGGGAGCAGTTAGACATCAATCAGGCTGGCAGGGGAGTGATTAGGGGTGATCAGGCTGGCAGGCAGAAGCAGGGCAGTCGGACAGTCCTCAAGGGGTCCCAGATTAGAGAGGGAGCAGGCTGGGCTGAAGGACACATCCCACCTCCCTCGTGCATGAATTTCATGCACCAGGCCTCTAGTGTATATATATAACATTTAAAAGTACTTGGAGACTGGAAACCTATTGTACAGATGACTGCCTGATGGAAATAGAGGTCTTAACAAATGTAACCCGAAGGTCATACAATTTTTTTAATGTTATAATAATTATTACAGATCCTTTTAAAACTTGAAGTAAATGTCTCATGGTTCAAATACCAGATGTAGATTGGATTTTTTCATCTCATTTTGCTGTTGTTTTTGTTTAATTTAATGAAGGTTATTCTAACAAGGCTAAACATAATTGTGCTATGTTACATTGAAATTTACCAGCTGGGAAAAAAATAGACATATTCAACTAATTTGAGGTATAATTTTCAAAGATATGGGCTATGTTTAATTGAATGAAAACCCACAATGCGTATTAGGAAGCATATGCCCTTCTTCTTTTGGATTTTAGTGTCCCCTCTAGGAAACCCTTTCACCCTATCATCCCCAATGTCTTTGTTCAGGGATTTCTCCTGACTCTGCTACTTTACTGTGAAGGGAAGCAGAGTCTGCAGTCTCAAAATATGCCTTTTGAGATATAGTTTTTAAGCTGATTTTATTTTCAAGACAAAAAGAACAACAATAAAAAAAAATTAAAAAAAAGCAAAACACCTTTTACTTCCCCACTAGCTGCCTAAGCACTTTATATAGAGGACCTGTTCCAAGAAGGGAGATCCTGTATTATCACAGATAACTATAGTTTAATATAAATCAGTGTGTGATAGACAAAGAGAAACTTAGCAAGGCCCATTTTATTCAGTGTCTTGTGTGTGTCCCACTGTGTTAGATGGCCCAGCAAGGACTAGTTTACCACACATATGCTTTTTCATCTCCAAGTAAATTGCTTAAAATAAACTTTGGACATTTTCTCCTATTAATCTATCTCTTGTTAATATAATTATTAGCCCAGCTAGAAGAATTTAAGTGGGAGGAAAGTTTTATATTCTGTGCCCCCTCACCTCCAGGGGTCAGAGGAGTGTTAAAATGCACATTTGAAAAATGGTTACTGAGATTGAAGAGAGAAAAGTTGAGAGTTTTTTTTATCAGAAAAGACACAATTCTTGAGAAAAGCCAATGAATTATTCTGAGATAGCAGTCTTCCGGATATTCTGTGATCTTGGTAATGGAACATTCCTTCCTAAATTTAGATGATTCTCTATTGAATTTATCTAAGCATGTATGATAACATAGCTTTGGAGTGTCAGAATAATACCTCTCAGCGCACAAGCTCCTACCAGAACAGAGACCACAGAAAGCCTCATTGTTACCTTGTTCTGCATACCATCTCTGTGTGCGATAAATGTTGACTGTTCTGTATCCACCAATGTAAAAGATATATTTGTCTCTTCATTTTACTTTTTATATAATCTCAGAGACTTCCTCAATTTGCTTTTTCCCCATCTTCCTAATCTACCACCAATAGATTTTACATAACATCCTTATATCTCCTTAGATTGTAATGTATAAAATAAGGTGTAAAACTGCAATTCTATGGAGCATTCTCTCAATGCATTGAGATTTTGCTTCTCAGCAACTGTTAGTAGTTTGGCTCAACTAAAATCATAAAACTATTCTATTGATTTGGATGTTTCTTACATTCACAATGAGATCATTTAAATTAAAAAAAATAAGTTACTACTTGATTGGTTTAGAATTAAGGATTAATGAGATAATTGATTACCTTTGAATATTTTGATATGAGATCCTTTTTATTTGTCTATATAGAATGTCAGTAAATGATACTTTTGTCTCAATTCTATACACAATAAGTGAATGTGCATAGATAAGTTAAAACAGAATTATCCTTTTATGGATTTAAGCCACATTAAACAAACATATATCTATTTTTATGACATGCCTCTTATATAATTCTTTGCCTAAAAGTATTTAGAAATAATATAACATTTAATTCCATAGTAACAGTATAATTATTATTAACAAGTTTCAGATGAGAAAACTGATTCTCAAAAAGATCAGATTTTAAATACCATGCTCATAACTAAATAGCTATAGAATGTGAAATATTTCAAAGCTATGTCTGATTATATTTTTAAAAGTAAATTAAATGCTCTCAAATAAATAAATACTATGCTTTATACAAGTGATAGACAGTAGTAAAGCCAGTCAATCTGAATTTATAACTTATATTGAAAGAATCTCTACATCTAAATTGGAAACAGTATTTGAAAGGTAAGTCACAGCATTTTGACATTTTAGTGACTGCCCATAGCATTCTTTTCACCCAATCAAGACAAGTCAGAATGGGTTTCACCATAGGAGATAGATTACTTGATTAGGTCGAGCCAACTCTAGCCAATTTCTGTTATACAATAAAAGTAAACACTGTGATTTTCTTAACTTAAGTGGATATTGACTTCTACTATGGCGAAGATCAAGATTTATTATCTCAAATGATAGTCAACAGACCTGCTGACAACTATTGACTTGGGGTAAATCACAGCAGGCCCTGAACCACCATTGAACCTGAAGAAAGATCTTCTATGTCTGTCTCAGCAGGATAAGGCCAACTTATATCAAAAAGACCAGCCTCCCTAGACACAGAGGTCATTAAATATATGTTTCTATTTATTTTTGTGATGCTCCTCTAGTATTTTTGCACATTTAAGACAGTTACTTGTAGCATTAAAGAGTCATTGATAAAATGTCTACAGTGGTATGCAAGCTTTAATCCCTTAGCAAACACAATGATTTATCATCATCTAAAATGTTAGGAGATAATACTGATATGAGCTTAATAATGATAAATCCAGTTTCTAAAACTGTAAGATTCAATTATACATCATTTAGAGCATTTAATTACCAGTATTAGCATACTGTTTTATTTCTTAAAATTACTAGATAAAAGGCTATTTTGAGTGAAAACAATGGTTTAAAGTAGTATTTTAAAAGCAAAATAATGTATTATTTCTATATTATTCCAAAATGCTTTTGGAAACAGAATAAAAGGTAAAAACATATAAACCTCTTGGTGTCTGTTAGCATATGTGAACAAACATGTAAAAATTTAGACAAAAATAAGCCACAATGGATCTAGTTGAAATAAACACTTTGCAGCTTACTAATTTTTGTTAAAAAGGAAATATACAATTCCTATTGCCGAGGGAAGGCAAAAAGACAAATTCAAAACACCAAGTAGGAATCCGTGGACTGTATGATAAAAAAGATAAAACAAATAGCTAAGTAAGCACAAAATAGGATTAATGTAAAACAAAATGAGTAGGGTAGGTAAGAATCCTAAACTATACCCCAAACTTCCATATGCTCCCTGTTACTCCTATGTCATAAAGAGGGAATATGCTAATTGACCATCATACAATTGCAAAGATGGTGGCACCCATAGCCAATAAGAAGGGAATATGCTAATTGGTTATACCACCCTCAAAGACGGTGGCACCCACAGCCACAAGATGGCAACACCCAGTCCCCCCAGCTCTGCCAGGGTGGCAGGAGCATGGCAAGACTAGACCCAACTCCAGGCAGAACTGGCCACTCTGTGCCTGCCTATGGAGTCCCCCAGTCCCCTCAGCCTCCCAGCAGCCCAGGGCTGACCCAAGACACAGGCAAGACTCAGATGTTGGCTGTCCAGCTGCTCAGAGCTGGCCCACTGTGCAGGCAAGTCTCAGATGGCAGCTGCTCAACCATCCAGGGTCGCCCAAGGCTCAAGGAACCAGGGCTGGTTGAGGCTTGTGCTGCTGGCAGTGGCAGCAGAGGTGTTGTGAAGCATTGCCTTCCCCTGATCACTGGGTCGCCTCCTGCCCCTGATGGCTCCTGGACTGTGAGAGGGGGCAGGCCGGGCAGAGGGAACCTCCCCGCCCCCCCCCCACTTCAGTGCATGAATTTTTATGCACCAGGCCTCTAGTCAAATATAATGTGCTTTTATGAAGGATTTTCCATATCTATTTAAGGTATTAAGATCCCAACTTAGTTGACTTTTAAGATAGGGAGAATATTCTCAGTGGAACTGTTCTAATTAGATGAGGCCTTGGAGAGGCTGGGCTCTTTCTGGAAAGACAAAGTATTATAGGAAACTCAACACAAGAAAGATTTTCCATTTCTGACACTAAGATTAAAGGAGCTAATGACAAGAACTTTGGGTGGCCTCTAATAGCCCTGACCAATAGCAACAAGGAACTGAATTCTGTCAACAACCTGAAGAGCTTAATAAAGAACAGCAATGTCCAGATGAGAACATAAAGAGGACAGAAAAAGCAAGCTATAAGCCAGATATATATAAGTGCAGGCAAAGGACCTGTAGAAAAAGTAAGCTGACAATATAGAGAAGTTACATGACTATTGACAGGGGATGCACTGGGAAAGGCATTGAGATCCATTGAAAGGAACTATATTTCATTAAGACAAGTAACCTCTCCTTCCCTGCGACTAAAAGACAAGGATTGATTTTTATAAATTTTTATTTGAAAGAAGGTAAATGGAATGCTGAATCATTTAAACTTGACAGGCTCAGTTTTTACCTGAAGTAGGAGTAATTTTTTTTTTTTTTGCACTGAACATGAGAGCCTATGAATGGGTGAAACCTTGTCGTGAGTGATTTATTTTGGAAATATGACTGAGGAATTTACCTAGAATAACAAAGAAATTGTCACATAGTCTCAAAAATCAAAAATCAAAATTTAAGAAATGTTTCTTATTGTGAAGAAAATTAAAATATCTTTATGTGTTAACTGCCACCCCATTTAGTTACATACCTACTTAAAATAAAGCAAACTACATTAAAAAAATATTTTTCTTTAAAAATATTTGATGAGCCCTAACCGGTTTGTCTCAATGGATAGAGCGTCGGCCTGTGGACTGAAGGGTCCAGGTTCAATTCTGGTCAAGGGCATGTACCTTGGTTGAAGGCACATTCCCAGTAGGAGGTGTACAAGAGGCAGCAGATTGATGTTTCTCTCCCATCCATGTTTCTAACTTTCTATCCCTCTTCCTTCCTCTGTGTAACAAATCAATAAAATATATTTTTTAAAAAAATATTTGATGGAAGAATATTTACTGAAAGTGCCTTTTTGAAATCACTGTTTTGTCAGACAAGCATTACACAAAATAGAGGACTTTTGAATTGAAAGTAGAAATAATACTTTTTTTTTTTTTCAATCCTCAGCCAAGGATTTTTTCCATTGATTTTCAGACAGATTGGAAAGTAGGGAGAAGAGGGCCATGAGAGAGAGAGCAGGAGAGAGAGAGAGAGAGAGAGAGAGAGAGAGAGAGAGAGAGAGAGAAAGAATATAGTTGCCACCCTGACCAGAACTAGGGATTGAACACATAACCCAACTCCCTAACCATTGAGAAAACCGGCCAGTGTGAGCAATACCTTTTGAATACCGTTTGTACTATCTAAATTAGATAAAATGGAAATGAGGTCAGTTTATCTTCTGCTGACCCTGGACTCTTTTTACAGCATTTGTCAATGGTTTAGGGGCGGAGTTGTTTATTTATATACATCCCTCTGTGCATTTAAGAGAGAAATATTTTTAGAAGTTTTGAGAAGAAAAATGTATGGACTCATTCAGAGAACAATGCAGTGTGAATTGATGATTATGTCACCCTCCTTCTTTACGCATGCTTTATGGTTAAGGAGCCTGCCATTACTCAGGATTGATTCCATAAATATGCATTCAGTCCCGACTGAATACAAAATTCTGAGCCTGGTCCAGTGAATACTTCAAGAACAGAAACAAAACAAATATAAAGAGGACAAACAAATAATCAGTCTACGCAAAGCTTAGTATACAGCTCTTTGGAACAAGTACTAAGAAAGGAATACCACTGAGATCAGACAGGAGCACATAAGAGAAGAGTTCTACCAATAAAACTTTCGAGGGCTCCAAAAAGTGAGAATTGAATGAGTCATGACCAGCCAACTAAGGAGTGGACAAGGGGAGAATGTAAGATGACAGAGGAGAAAGTAAGTGTAATAGCTTAGGGCAGTGGTTCTCAACCTGGGGGTCTCGACCCCTTTGGGGGTCACCTAAGACCATGGGAAAACACCTATTTCCCATGGTCTTAGCAACCAACAGACCGCTCCTCGGTGTAGCAAAGTGTAGCAATGTAGTTTACTGTTGTCATATGAAGACTGTTACCCATGCTACACCACGATTCAAGACACAATTTCATTTATTTGTCATTAGAAATAAATATTTCACAACATATAATTACATATCATTTTTGTGATTAATCACTATGCTTTTTAATTATGTTCAATTTGTAACCATGAAAATACATCCTGCCTATCAGATATTTACATTACAGTTCATAACAGTAGCAAAATTACAGTGATGAAGTAGCAACAGAAATAATTTTATGGTTGGGGGTCACCACCACATGAGGAGGGGCATTAGGAAGGTTGAGAACCAATGGCTTAGGGAAAGAAGGAACGTGGTCATGGGGCACTGTGCATATGAAAACACTCAGAGCATTTTGCTACGAAGGGAGCATGACCAGACATGAAAAAGCTCTGTGCATCAGTTGGGATCCCGTTATACAGAAATCCTTGGGCCATTGTAAGATGCTTTAGAAGCAATCCCAAAGCATAGGTACTGGCTGGCGTGAAGCAGCGGAGGCTTAATCACATTCGTATTTTAGAAAGAGTAGCCTAACTGAAGTGCAGAAAATCGATGGGATGTTATTAGATTGGACCACAGGACCTAGATTAAGAGGTTGACACAAAAAATATTACAAAGCCTGGGACGTTGTGGCGGCCTGAACCTGAGTATTAGTTATAGAGACAGGAAGGAGTGGGAGGATTTGGGAGAAGGGATTTGGTGCTTATTTCAATGTCGCAATGGGATTGGGAGTGAGTGAGAAAATAATGGATTTTAGTAGAGCTAGTGATCAAGGTAACTATCAAGTTAGTGAAAGCATAGAATTTTTACAATACAGCTGCCATCTATTGAAATGGGTCTGATGCACTGAAGTCTAAAATTCAACTCAGGGGAATGCTGAGCATGTTCTCAGCATTGCAAAAGCTGGAAACACATGAAAATATGTATTTAATCCCTGCTAGCGCTTTATCTGCACCATTATGGGTGGTCAAAACACATTTGACTATTATTATATTTGAGCTGGTAAATGTTGAGTAAACAAAGAGTTATGCTTATCTTATCTTATTTCAAATAAATATCCATGAATAGTTTCTGTAAATTATAGTTTGAGTTATTCAGTATTCTTATTTGCTTTCTATATGCTTTTCTCTAAGACTTTATTGTTTGGCATTGTATTTTGAATGTTGTTAGTCTTAATATGTTCAGAGATTAGGGCAGCGGGATAGAATGTGTCTATTAATTCTCACTTTTTTAAAGAACAATGACCTCTATTAACAAGGCTGCAGGCTTTACCTTACCAATCTCTCATCAAAGAAGATTAAAATATTGGTTAATTATGTCACCAATAGAACTATCAACGCTCAGAATGTGCAGTGCATCTGTTCCCTAGTTGTGACTGAAATAAATTTTCTTCAAGAAATTGTTTGGTACAATTAACTAGCTCCATTATTGATTTCTTCTTCTCTATGATTACTAAACACATTGCTTGAATAGATTATATTTCCAAAATTTAAAAAATATTTTTTCTTCAGAAAAAAATATTATAAAATTCTTGAAATGATTTTTTTAAAGCTAAGCATAAGTCACTGTTGATTATGATATCTTTTTAAACTGAAAAACATGATTTGGATAATTTATATTAATTTAGTTGATCTTTATGGTGCCTTTCACTAATAAGTTCTATTAGCATAGAAATGATTTTAATTACTATATTCTCACTTGTCAACTTGACAAAAATTACTTGAAGTGTAATTATTACTACGAATAAATCTACCTATTGATTTATTTATAACATATGATCAGATAAAATTTATTGCCAAATAATTTTAAAATACTTGTTCCTTAAACAACAATAAAATTACTTTGCCTCACCATGCTAAATTAGCTACCAGGAGGTAAAATCAGTTGATTGATTAAGGATTATTAAAAAATATATATACCTAAATTTAAAGAGAAAAATTAAAAATTGGAAAAGACATGCTGAAAAAGAAACAGATAAAGAAATATTTCAGAAGATAATTTGCTTTAGAAAATCCTAAAGATCACAGGGAAAAACAACTATATGTTCTTTTTAAAGAGTCTCTTAAGATAAAAAATAATAGAAGTATCTTAGAAATAGTTACTCTTTATGAACAGGTGCAGAACATTGAAATTGTTATTGCTACTCTGTTGATAATTACATAAATATGTCACATTGTTTAGCAGGAAGATCAGCAGAAAGGTAAATAAAAGGCCAAATAATTACATTATGTTTACATTTTTTTAAATACTGATCTAAGGATATGTTTTTATTGATTTTTAGATAGAGGGAAGGGAAGAGAGAGAGAGAGAAACATTGATGTGAAAGAGCAACATTTATTAGTGGCTTCATTTACTTGTTCTGACTAAGGATAGAACTTGTGGCCTTTGGTGTAAGGATAATACTCCAACCAACTAAGCTACCCTGCCAGGATACATTTACAATTTTTGAGTTTTCTTTATTTGATCTGTAAGTTTTAATATAAATGTCTCTTTTATAATTAACTAGTGGCCTGGTGCACAAAATTTGTGTGTGTGTGTGTGGGGGGGGGGACTTTTCCTCTCCAATCAGTGACATGCTTCTCACAATCTGGAATCACTGGTTCCCAACCACTCACCTGCTTGTCTGCCTGCCTGATCACCCCTAACTGCCCTCTCCTGACACCCAATCTTGCCCCTAACTGCTCTCCCCTACTGTCCTGATTGCCTCTAATTGCCTCTGCCTGCCTGATTGCCCCTAACTGCCCTCCCAGGCTGGCCTGATTTTGCCTCCAAATGCCTCAGCCTTTCTGATCACCCTTAACTGTACTCCTCTGAAGACCTGATATTGGCCACAACTGTCCTCCCCTGCTGGCCTGATCTTGCCTCTAATTGTTCTACCCTGGTGGCCTGATTGCCCCTAACTGTCTCTGCTTGCCTGCTCTCCCCTAACTGCCCACCCCTGCTGGCCTTATTTCACTCCCATCTGCTCTCCCCTTCCAGTCTGATCACCCCTAACTGCCTCTACCTAAGTCCCCACCACCATGGCTTTGTCTGAAAGGAAGTCAGCCATCTGGAAGATGGCGGTTAAACCTAGTCTAGTTAGCATATTACCCTTTTATTAGTATAAATAGATTATATAGAATAAATTGGGGGAGGAGAGGGTTTTTCATCAGGAGGAGATGCTCTTGGCAGACAAAAATATATAATCCCTATATCTGGACTGATAGCCAGCCATATTCACTATGGTCATTAAAAAATGGAATCACTTCCTTACACCTTACACCAAACAGCTGTTGCCTTAAAACCCCTCTTTAGCCCCCACCTTAGGTTCTGCCTTCAAAGTTCACTCAGATTAGGTTCTGATTGGTCAGTTTCTATGCCAGTTAGCATCAAAAGCTCTATCTCCTAGGCAGCCATTGGTTCCTCACAGTTGACCCAGATTTGGTTCTGATTGGTCAGTTTCTATGCCAGTCACCATGTCTGGGCCTATCTCAGGGCCTGATCAGAGAGGCAGGGCTGGTCAGCAGCTTCCCCAGGATCCTGGCGTGGGCTGAATTTTTGACCTCTCAGAAAGAGAGAGAGGCACTGTTGTCTGGAGAGGCCTGGAGAGAGAGAGAGAGAGAGGCAAGGGATCATCCGCAGCTGCCACGGAGACAGCGAATCAGACCCTCTTCTTTCTCTCTCTCCAAGGTATCAGCAGTTCAGCCCAATTGTCAATCCCTGCCCACCCGAGCCTGCTGGCATTAGGTCATCTTTTTGGTTTTTTGGACCTGATTGACCCTGGCTCTTTATAGCTAGCTAGCTAGATAGATAGCTAGATAGATAGCTAGATAGATAGATACTTTATTCTTTAAGTAATTATGTGCTTCAACATTAATATTTTAATCAGAAAACAATAACAGAGATTTTTAATAAGAGCTGGACATCTTACAGAATAATTTGTAGCAGTTATTTTAACTCCTCTTGCATCAGTTTTTTCTTTACTCCTCATTCCTCTCAGTTGTGACCTACATTGATCCTTTTGATATAGTTTCCATTTAACATTCAGTGTTTCCCACATTTCTGTTTTTGGAGATTCCCGGGAGAAAACAAGGTCCTCTAATTTTGTGACTATATTCTAATTCCAGAGGTCACATGATAGGAATCCTATCTGACCCAATTGTGTTCTATCTGAAGGGGACATTATGCACTTAGGTAATATGAGTCAGAGAAAAGCTCTTACATTAATTTGCTTACTTTATAAACATTTTCATTCTCTATTTCTAATGACAACATTATTTTTTTCTAAAAAGTAATTCCTAAGATTGTAAATGTTGCATTTATTATTTCTTATTAATATGTAATTTATATGCATTGTATTTACTAATCTTCCCATCATATTTATGTCAAATGTTATATGGTCATCTTATACACAAGAAAAATGAAGTTTAGAGAAGGTAGTAATGTTGTTAAGGTGGTTCCCAAAATCATGTTATTGACATGGAAGTTTATATGCTTAAAAATATGTTTTATACATACTATCATGAAGATTATATTACCAAACCTATAGCAATTATCTTAAAGAGAAGATAATTTTCTGTATCACAGCAAAAATATTAGACTGGTATACATGGGATATCATTGCATTAGAGTGAATAGATTCTCTTGGGGAAATGATAAAATGGGGTTTTAGATTTTATAGCCAGAATTAAGACAAACTCTAGAATAGATTAATATTAAAATAATAATAATCATTAAAAATTACAAATGTGGCACTATTTAATTGTTACACATTTCCATTACTCTAGCCTCTGTTGTGAATTTATATATTTATTTTGTGTATTTATATATGCATGTGGCTAAACGCAGTGTTGAAGGCAAACATTACCCTTAACTAATTTTACTGTTTTTAAATGTTTGTCATCAAATTATGAATGTTTTACATTATAGAGCAAGAACAAAAATTTCTTATCACTTGCATATTTTAGATTACGTTTCCATATATTTACAAAACATATTGTTTACACTAAATAATGTCTACTTATTGAAATATTTTTGCATTTATTAAAATGCCTTTCTCCACCCCACTTTAGTATGCTTACTTGGATCATTTTTACCTCCTGGGAATAACCCTACGTACTAATGGTATCTATAATAATAAAAGTGTAATATGTTAATTAGACCAAATGTCCTGCCGGACAAAGCTGGGGTTGTGAGGGAAGTCCGGGTCCTGGGTGCCAGAGGGAAGCCGGTGCTGACAGCTGAGAAAGGCCTACTCCTACATGAATTTCATGCATCACACCTCTAGTTTAATAATGATAACTTTTATTACTATTATCATATTAAATATGCTGTTTGAACTTTTTATTTTTACTTACTATTATTTATAATTGGTACATCTTTTTTTATTTTGGGTTTTATGTCAAGTCATACCAGCTTTAAAATACATGTTGGCCAACTTTGTCTCTTCTCTGGAATATTTTTAATGTAAAAATGGTTATAGATTCACCTAAATTTTGACAAAACTAATTATACAAATATCAAGATTTTACTTTTTGATGGGTATACAGATGTGGTGGGATTTATTATCATTGCTTTCCTGTTTCAATTTCTTTCGTTCACTGGCCTAAACCTTGTTAATCCTATATAATAAAAGGCTAACATGCAAATCGACAGAACAGAAGAATGATCAGCCACTAGGACAAGCACTGACCACCAGGGGGCAGATCTCAATGCAAGAGCTGCCCTCTGGTGGTCAATGCACTCCCACAGAGGTAGCACTGCTTAGCCAGAAGCCTGAGCTGGGCTGATGGCTGGCGAGCGTAATGGAGGTGCTGTGAGCCTCTCCCACCTCCAAGAGAGCACTAAGGATGTCCAGCTGCCATCAGTTGGATATTGGCCAAGAGTTTCTGGACAGCAAGAGAGAGCAGTCCGGGCTGAGGGATCCCCAGAGTGCACGATTTTGTGCACTGGGCCTCTATTTTTTATATATTCTCCAGCATATTGACAATGTCAATAATTTTGAATAACTATATATATATATATATATATATATTAATACATACACATGAATATATACACACCTTATATAATTACATAACAAAACTATTTTTAAATGTACTTATTCATATAAATATGTATTTACTTTATCTTATTAATAGAAAATGCATGCACACGGGAAACAAACAAACAAATAAAAATTTACAAAAGCTGTATAGTTAAAAGTCAGTTTGCCTTGTTTACTCTACCTATCTGTCCTGTTGCCCTGCCCAGGGCCATTTCTAAGATATGCGGGTCCCCAGGGAAACATGTTTTATTGAACATATTTCAGAAATATATATATTTTTAAATTAGGTCTATATGTGATAATAGTGACTTAATAGTGGAAATTTAGAATAATGAGTAAAAAATAAATAAAAAATGAGGTGTTTGATTTTTGCCCAATCATTTAAAGATTCTTTCAGGCACCGTCTCTTCCCGTTCAGGTCCAGGAACTGTCTCTTGGTGTTCTCTCTTATCAAAGGGTCATTCTTGACTAATTCCATCTGACCTACTTAGAGAATAATGCAGCCACGCTATGACCGGTATTGCGCGGCTCTTTAGAGCCTGTTTCTTTATAGAACTTCCATCTTCAGTTCCCACTTATCATTTATTTAATTCTGGTTAAATCATTACTCACCCTCTGCAATCATGCCACCTGTGAATCCTTCTATTTCCTTGATCAAAGGTTGTTACTGTGCTCCTTGATGATGTGGCCACAGGGGTAAGCCTCACCCAGAGTATTCAGGAAAATGTGAAGGAAAAAGCCTTTCATTTTCTAGCCATGCTTAATGTGCCGTTCAGAAATTTATATCATCAATAGAAAAGAACATAGCTTCCCTTTAACTTCTTCAGAGGCTGTATGTGACACTGCCCATGTCCCCACAGAGCACCAGTGGGTGGCGAGGCAAGAGCCCAGTGAATGGGGCAAGTCGAGTATCCTCTACAAGCCTAAGGAGTGTGTGTCCCTCTTCAGACATAGCTTGAGATCAACCGTTCAGAAGAATGAAATATCACCACATGTTTTGGTGGCCGGTGAGGACATGAACCCAAGAGCTTGTTGGCCATCTCATGCTACACATAAATTAATTTACCAAAACTCTGCAGCACTGTAATTTCCAGGTCTCCGAGTTCCTAGGCCGACACCATAAAGGTGGAGTTTGTAGAAGAAGGAGGGCGGCGGCTCTGGGTGTCTTCGCAAGAGATAGAGGAGGTAATAAATATCTGCCACTTCCTGGGAAGCCACCCCCACCTCCTGGGAACTATCAGCGCCCGGTGGGAATTGGAAAGAGTGAAGTCTGTGCGGAAGCTCACTCGGTGTTCAAGTCTGAGGGCTCAGTTGGGGACAGCCCAGAGCCCAGAACTCCTGCATCCTACAGGAGCGTCTCCAGACCTAGCAGATCAGCACCACTCTGGCCTCCCAGTCTCAAGTGATCTGAGGGGGGGGGAAAGGCCTCATGGATCCCAGGGCAGTTCATTTGTCATCTCACCTTTGGGGACCTGGGGGATAATGACCTTGAAGAAGCACATTCAGCAAGTCCTACAGATCTTCGGAGCACCTGGGTGGCCACACACATGGTAGAGATTTGGAGCACATTCCAAACCGAAGTCAAGTACCTTACAAAGCCCACGTGGTTCTTGATTTTTTTTCTTGGGACACCCCGGGGCAGCAAGCCCCAAGCACTGAAGCAGAGCTGAGTGAGGGCCCAGTTGCTCAGGGCGGGGATAGTAATGCTCCTGCCCAGTGTTGAGTACCCTTCCAGCAATACTCCATGCATATGACAATATAAATAAACATATTTACACAGTCATTCTGAAATATACATGCACATTGTTTTGTACGTGGCTTTTTTTCACCTAATATTTTTTATATGCTTTCCATATGGATATGGAAGAAGAAAGAGGAGGGGAGTCTCATTCTTTTAAGGGGGCTTCATGGTTATAATCATATACAAGTACTATATTTTATTTAATAATGCATTTATGTTGATATTAAGTTCAATAATCTGTCATTACAAAGAGTACCATGTTGAATATCCTTTAGTACAAAATACTTTGTGCAAGTTTTTAGTAGCTATAGGATACATTCCCATAAAGCTGCGATTTTCAACCTTTTTCATCTCCTGGCACACATAAACTAATTGTTAACATTATGCAGCACACCAAGAAACACATTATATCTTTTGCCAAATTGACAAAAAATAGGTTCAACTTTTGTTTATTTACAAGAAAATAATAATAGTTATTACCTACCCTTTTAACTCCAAAGAGAGTTTCGTTAAAGCCAGGTGCTTATGCTTGTATATAAGGATTTCTAGTATCAAGAATTATCCAGTCAATGCACCTCATTGTGCCATGTTACCAATAAGATGCAGCTCTATTATATGACCTATATATTTATGGTTCAAGATGGGGCATTCACACTGGACAGCTATTGTTGTGTTAGCTGTTGTCTTTTTTTTTTTTTTTTGCAATCTAAGGATAAAGAGGTCACTACCCCTAACTAAATTGTCAGGTTGTTGAAGCCGCCAATGCCCATTGTTTTCACTAGAAGAGAGGTGTTGACAAGGAACCAAGAAGGCTGGAGACCTTGAGCTCTGAAAGGTCAGAGCTCTACACCCTCTGTTTAACTGACACAATGGTAGCTGCAGCAACTTCTACCTTTTAGTTTTATGTAAATCCTTGCTGATTGGCTGTTATTGGAATTGCCTGCCTAAGGGCTATGGGTGTACCCCAAAACCTGAATAAAAGAGATAGCGAGGTCAGAGCTAAGAGGAGTCCTTCCTCTGGAGCTGGGCTCCCACCTGGCCCCCAATTCCCAAATTTATATTTTCTTGTCTAGTCTCTTTCATTTGTGTGTGGCCTCCTCCAGAACCAGAACCCTGAACCTGATTCCTGAACCATGCCGGATGTGGGGGAGACCCTCACATCAGGCATTGCATGTTTTAAAAAATTATGTGGCATACCGGTTAAAAATCATTGCTGTAAAGAAAAGACATTGCTACACAATTACGTTCATTTAAAATTTGTTAGAAAATGCCTAGATACTATTTTGGGGAAGCCAAACAATTTACATTAGAACTTTTTATAAAATAGGACAACATCTGCTTCTAAACACACATAATAAATATTATCAATCTCAATCTTCATTCTGACAGTGAAAAGATAAAATCTTATACATTTAATTTAAATTTATCTAAGTTATGTTCTGCATCTTTCTAAGATCCACTGAAATTTACTTTTCTATGACCTGTAGGTTTATACCTTTTTTCCATATTTTTAAGTGTTTTGTTTTGTTTTTTATAATATCCCAACCATTTATCTCTGGTAAGTTTTACAAGCTCTCCTGCCTCCCATTGCAGTGTTTCCACTTTAATTTCAGTTTTATTTGTTATAATCAGTGATTCTTGCTTTGGAGGAATTGTATTTTATGCTTCTATGTGTGGTTTCTGAGAGAAAAAAAAATTCATGTGAGAAATATATCACTCATACAAAACATATACAAGTGTATATTTATATAAGTATATAACCTCATGTGTTTTCTTATACTGTTAGGGCTTCTAATTTTTCTATTTTACATGTTTGATTTAACTGTAATTTTTATATTAAGCAGAAAGATTTTCTGTTGGTATGCGATGCCATATTTATTTATTTACTTATTTTTAATTATATTTTATTGATTTTTTACAGAGAGGAAAGGAGAGAGATAGAAACATCGATGAGAGAGACACATTGATCAGCTGCCTCCTGCACATTTTCTCCTGGGGATGTGTCCGCAACCAAGTTACCTGCCCTTGACCGGAATCGAACCTGGGACGTTTCAGTCTGCAGGCCAACACTCTGTCCACTGAGCCAAACCGGTTTTGGGAAGGCCATATTTATTATACATCTTGGTCAATTAGAGTCTTTAAGTTCTTTTTATCCAGATTAGACATTTTTTTTTAAGTTTTACTTTCACATTCTAATATATTGGTAGCTCTTCATTAATATATTTGGAGATAATCGTATTAAATATTCTAATAACTATTTTTATAGTTTGGGCTTAATTAAGCTAGTTTTGAAAGAAAAATAAAACCTATTCACTTTAATTCTAACTAAACAAAGCAAATGTCTAGAATGGATCAGCTAAGAATAAATGAATATATAATGGGTTCACATGGTTTTAAATGTCTCTGCTTCAACATAAAATTTAATTGTAGAGTATGAAAGCAATAGCATAATGCTTGCTTTTGAAAAGTTGAGATTCAAGGGTGGTGATAATAAAATGTGCATTTGGACTTGAATCAGAAGTTTTGTTGCCACTAAATATGT